>SNQJ01S0015931.1:0-15098 GCA_010110895.2 Picea sitchensis | reverse complement strand
TTGGTACATGGTTGGATGCACTTTTTTATGGTACAGGTTGATTACAGGTTGTTTGGCACAGGTTGGTGCATGGTTGATGCTCTTGTTTATGGTATAGATTGATATCTGTTGAGGATTGTTGCCTCATCTCAGTTGGTGCTGAGCATGCAAGCTGAATCTTGCATATAGAGCTGGTGCTCTTGTAGAGTTGTACTCTATTCAGTTGTTGCTGATAAACCCCAATGATTGTAGTCTGTAATAAAAAGAAAATTGTACATACATCTTGTGTTCTTTGTGTTCATTGTGGTGATGACTTGTTGATGATATATTGCTGATATGTGCTCACATCTAATTGGTTATAAATGAAAACAATGGGTAATGAATAAATGGTGAATGCTAATTGATGAGTTTTTGTGCAAGAGGGAAGTTTTGGGAAAAGAGCCCCACACTCATTCACCCCCCCCTCTAAGTGTGGTAGGTGTGTCCAACAATAATAGTATAATAGAATTTGTTTATGTCTAACTAAAAAATTATCTAATTGATTGAGTTAAATATAAGCATTTAAGTGTGAAAATGGATTCCAAACAATAATTGATTGAGTTAAATATAAGCATATAAGTTAGGTAATTGATTCTAAGCAATGAAGATTGTAGTTATTTGACTCTACAATGCAAGTTATTAGTTTGCATGGTTAGATTTTTTTGCATGGGTACACTGTAGTTATTTGAGTCTCTAATGTAATTTATTGGCTTTCAAACTACAAATTAACTACAAGTATACCACTCAAGCATAAAATATGGGCTGAAACAATGATACTCATATATTAGTCTAATGGAAAGGCATTACCATGAGTAATGACACCTAGGGAGAATGGTTGGATGAAAATGAGCTTTAGCACTCTCCTTGGAATGAGTCATTTTGCTTCTTGAAAACCCTCTATAACAATGGTGAAGTCTTTGGTCTTTGAGGAAAGAACTCAAACAATCATGAGGGTGATGAACAATATAGATGAGAGAGAAAGATATATGATCATCACTCTCATTCCTACATCATAACCTTGCAATTCGTTTCTTCTTCAAATGTTTCCCTGTGACTTTCATTTATAGGAAAATTCTAATCTTCTTGAACAACTAGTTCCAATGTGAAAGCTTTTCATTCAAAATGGAGATCCCAATGCTTGAAAAGGACTTTGGGAGGCCAAAGTACACTTCATAAATTGGATGGGAGATTGAATTTCTCATGTACATCAATCTAGAGCTAGTTGAGCTAATCCTTCCTCTTTAAATGTGTTGAAGAGGACAAGTCCACTCATGTAAGATGGCTTTCATGGATTTTGAAGGAAAATCTATGCAAGTTGTTTGGGTGTCAGTGAAAGAAGGCCACACAAGTGTATGAAAACCGACTTTGTAATTTGTTTCCCTACTCTTTGAGGTGATGTAAAGTAGCCATGAGGTAGTCATATTATGGTGTATGATTTCCAATTAATGATGTCTTTAGAGAATTGCCTAAATGTCCCTTGTGAGAGAGATTGAGGTGATAATAGTTTACCCCTAATGTGTGAAGTTAGCAACTGCCATATAGCCAAAATACATCATCATTTTATATCCCACATGCTTGTAACTTGTAAAGATTGCTTAGAGAGAAATAACTTTAACCAAGAAGAAATGACTTCCTAGTCCACCTAAAAATAAACAAGCATGCCTATGCCAAATGATATTTTATACAAACAAGGAGGGGATTCTTATGCTCATGAAATTATTAAAATAAATTACAATAAGATATAGGTGTTCTTTCGACTCATGTATGAACATTATGATCCATTTGTATGTTGAGAATAATTTTGTAACTAGAGAATCTATGATGTAGAGATATGCATCGCCCTCGAGGGTGCCTGTAACAACAGAGGACTACTTAGTGAAAGGTTCCCTAGAAAATGTGGGGAGCAATGTGAAAAGAGCTCTTGCTTGAAGCTATTGATAACCATGCAATCCCAAGCATCTTCAACTGGAATTGGAAACTAAAACCATTTCTATTGTATGACCCACCCTAATGTGATAATGATCAGTTGTTGAACATCATGGGGGAAACTAAAGAAGAGAGAAATGCCATGAATCCCTTTTTATAGTATGGAGTTCACATAAATAATGGGGATGGGAACTGAGATACAAGAACACTCCTAATAAAAATGTGTTGATTTCGATAGGAGTGAAGAAGCAGAAGTGAGGGGTGAGAGGGTCCTTGAAATCAACTAGGGATAAGTTAGGTATTAAATTGTAATGGAGAAGGATTTTGATAATGGTAAGCAAGTTCTAGTCAATGAGGATGAGACTAAAGACTGATCCAAATTTATGCAGGAACACAACATAATACACAAATAACCATGAATAAAAAGATGCAGCGGAAATAACACTTCATTTCATTAATACTCAAAGAACTAAAATTTGTTTACAGACATAATTGAAATAAACTAGCTAGGGTGTTGGTAGCTTATCTCTGAGAAGAGATGTGGTGGCTACAGGCCTCTGAAATCTGTGTTACAATGAGACTTGAATGCCTATATATTATTGAGAAACAATGGAAACCATAAACATCCAAAAACCTAACCCCGAAAGATGAAACGAAAGAATATGGGCCCAGTCAGGGTAAATTGGTACATCAGTTTCTCGGGGTCGTAACTTTGGCATACTATCTATGTTTGACACATATGATACATCATTAGAAAGATCTATCTGAGGACTACAACTGGTGACAATGAATATCATGGTTTAGAATGGACAAATATTTGTCGATCGGTTGATTCCCAAAAAATGTCGTTTAGGGCCTCAAAACAGCTCTGGAAGTTCAGGACCCGAAAAAGTGCCAAAAATAGTAAATTGTGCTACAATTAAGGAAACTGAAAAACTGAAAGAAACAATGGTGGGGGTCCAAGTGGAATAGGTGGGTGGCCACCAATATCCACCTGGATCATTCCTCCCCCCTTAGGAAGCAATGTTCCCCATTGCGTTGAGTTCCTCCATGAGGTGAGGAAACTTCTGTTGAACTTGGTCCCTAGTTAGCCACTTGCCCTGGTGAAGGAGATGGCCTGCTTTGACAACTCGATATATTTGGATCCTATGTTGGTGGGTGTTCTTGATCTATGTGTCCATAATCCGATCAGTTGTGGATTGTTCCATGCAGTCCGGGTTTAACTCTGTTGGTGTGAGTTGTTATGCCATGTCGGATGTGTCCAACAGAGGTGGAAAGTAAGGCCAAAGGTGGTCCACATTGAACACTGGGTGAAGACCAAGGAATGGTGGGATATTGAGCTCGAAGTAATTGTCCCCTACAGCCTTAGTTATGGTGTATGGCCCATATTGGAGTGGACAAATCTTGCGGTGGGGTCCAGCGAGGCGCTCCTTCTGCAAATGTAGCCACACTTTGTTTCCCACTTGGAAGTTATGTTGCATTGGCTCTATCCAATATGTCATGAACCTGTTGGAAAATGTGTTGAATGCGCTCAATGAAGTTGTTCGCATTGGCAGCTTCAGACTGAACATGAGCCGAATCAGCATGAGTAGCTGCAAATGGTATGGCTACGTCAATGGGACATAGTGGTTGGAATCCCAAGCCCACCTGAAAGGGGTTGTGGTCGGTTGAGTTGTGGAGGGCCCGGTTATAGCTATGTTGTAGATAGGGGAGGATCTCATCCCATGTGCGTGGATGCTTTGAGTTGTACATGCACAAAATGTGTACGATCATCCTGTTGACGACCTCTTTCTGGCCATCAGTTTGGGGATGGAAAGTTGTGGATTTGGTGAGCTTTGTGTCCAACATTGACCAGAGGCTGGACCAAAATATACTGAGGAACCTGTTCTCCCGATCTGAGATGATAGACTATGGGATCCCAAAGTGTACCCAGACTCATTCAAAGAAGAGTTTAGCAGTGGCTTCTATTGTGATATTATTCTTGCAGGCCACCATAATGGCCATCTTGGAGAATCTGTCGAAGACCACAAAAAACCAGTCGTTTCCATGCTTAGTAGAAGGAAGGCCCAGCATGTAATGCATGGAGATGTATTCCCAAGGTTGACTAGGGGTAGGGGGTGAATTATAGAGGCCTTGCTTCTTGATGGTCGTTTTGGCAATGGCCCAGACAGTGTAGGATGTGATGTACTTACTGACAACCTGTCGAAGGTTTGGCCAATAGAAATACTTCTGCAGTACTGCCACTATTTTCTCGACCCCGAAATGCCCAACAACCCGACTATAGTGTGCTTCCCAAATCATCTTGGCACACTCGCTTGAAGGAACACAAAGGTGTCCCAGGTGACATAATAGTGCATCCTGGAGGTGAAAATTTGGAACTCGGTTACCCTCCAAGAGTGTCTTGTATGTGTGGCCAAAATCTAGATCGCTCTTGTAGAGAAGCGGTCAATCATAAGTATCGTTCCCACAAGAGTTGAGAACGGTGGTTATCGCCACGATCGGTGGTCGGCTAAGGCAGTATGCAACATTATTGGTGCTGCCCTTCTTGTACTTGATGGTCAAATGAAATTTTTGTAGATATGTGGACCACTTCTGATGGTGATCGTTCTGCAACTTCTCTTGTGTCTGTATGAACTGCAGGTGTCGGTGGTCTGTGTGGATGATCGTTTCCTTCCCCAAAATGCAATGCTTCCACTGTCGACAAGCTTGCACAATGGAATACATTTCTTTGTAATAAGTGGGATACTTTCATACTGTGTCGGACAATGTCGCACTGTGATATGCTAGTGGATTCCCCTATTGAGTAAGAACCCAAATAACATAGTCAGAGGCATCTGTCTCGATATCAAATGGTTGTTGCAAGTTTGGTAATGTGAGCACTGGGGCACAACAAAGGCGATGTTTCAATTCTACGAATGCCTTATGTTGAGATTCCGACCAAAATAAATTTTTTTCGCTCCTCCCTTGGTGACTTGACTCAAGGGCCAAGTGATATCAGAGAATCCCAACACGAACCTGCGGTAGACATTAGCAAGATCAAGAAAATTGCGAAGATCTGTTAGAGTGGTCGATGTTGGCTAATCCTGGATGACTTGGATCTTGGTTGGATCCACATGCACCCCATGCTCATCAATAATGTATCCCAGATACTGAACCTGGGTCATGCCAAAAGTGCACTTCTCCAAATTGGCACACAACTCGTGTTTCCGCAGTGTTTGGAGGACTTGTCGGATGTGGTGGAGGTGCTCTTCCCAAATATGGCTGAAGATCAGGATGTCATCTAAGTACACTACTACAAATGAGTTGGTGAATGGCTGCAAGATGTCATCCATCAGCCTCATGAAGGTTGTGGGAGAATTCGTTAACCTGAAAGGCATGACCAACCATTCGAAAAGGCCCTCCTTGGCTTTGAAGGCAATCTTCCACACATCGGATGGTTTGATTGGTACCTGGTGATACTCGGACTTCAAATCGATCTTGCTGAAATATTTCGCCCCTTTTAGTTGGTCCAGAAGGTCATCAATTTGTGGGATTGAGTACCTATTCTGGACAGTGATCTTGTTCAGCACCCGATAGTCAATACAGAGTCTCCAAGTCCCATCCTTCTTCTGCACCAACATGATCGAGCTCCCACAGGGTGATGAACTTGTCCAGATGTGACCTTTCTGCAACAAATCCTGAATCTGTCGCTTGATTTCATCATTCTCTAGAACAGAGCACCGATAGATCGGTCCATTGGGCAGCGTTGGACCGGGGATTAGATTGATGGTGTGCTTGACCTGACAGTGCAGAGGAACCCCTGTAGGTGAGGTGAATATGTCCCCATACTCCTCCACGACCTTGTCCATTTGTTTTTTTCGTGTGGAGGAGCCCTATTTCGAGGTCGTGGCCACAATATTCTTCTTTCCTTGAGGGCAGATCACTAGGAAAAAAAAATTCTCGGTTTTGGAAATGAGCTTACTGCATTGTTTTGTTGTAAAAGAGATAGTGGTAGAGGGTGGTACCTCTGGTATCCTGTACAACTTATTTCCCAAGGTAACAATAGCAACGCGAGGCCGAGACTCATACATAGCATGTTGCTTCCACAAGTATGGTTGGACTAATAATACATCACAAACATCAAGAGGAGAAATGCCACATAATACCTCATCGATGAAGGGCTTGATGTTGTAGGGAAGGTGACATTGTTGGTTGACATGGAGATCCCGTCCATGTTGGTGAAGCCACCCGATGGTGTATGACTATGGGTATGTTGTGGTGAGCAAGCCCAACCGCTTCACGACCTCTGCTCAAATGAGGTTCTTTTGGCTCCCACTATTGACAATGAATTGTAGCGGGGAACCCTTTACCCACATCTGGGAGTGGAAGAGACGCTCCTCCTCCTCTGGATCTTGTAGTTCTTCCTTTTGGATCTTCGTGGTGGAAATAATGGTGTTGGGATCTGCATCGATAATATACTTCCCTCTGTGATTCCCGTTCTCAGGTTTTGATTCAGTGTTGGAGCATGCATCTGATTCAGAAGCCCTCATCTCAGCCACCAATGACTGTTTGGGCCGACACTCACGTGTGTTGTGAGTGGAGCTCTTATGGAACTCACACCACTTTCCCATGTCCTTCTTCAACTTTGCGATGTTTTTCTTTTATTGCGGATTTGGAAGGTTGTCTCGAGCTACCATGCCTTGGCTTTGTCCTTTTTTCTGCAATTTGGGGGCACCTTTCGCTTGCTTTTGATTCGAAGACCCAAAGTCTTGCTTCTTCTTTTCGAATTTCTGCTCAATCTTGGTAGCATAACAGCATGTCATACCAAGCGAGGAGATGTCTAGGAACTTCATTTCCTCCTGAATTTATCTGTTTAGACAATTGCGGTACTTCAACACCAAATGTTTCTCTGAATATTTGATACCCAACTTTGTTCGCAGGGTATGGAACAAATTCGTCATCTCATGCACATCTTGATCCCTTTGATGCCGCAATGTAGTCCATTGTATGTACTTGTCCTCATAGCTCCCCATGGGATAATATTGTTCCTTGATGGAGTCTCAGAAAGAATTCCAAGTGGGTACGACCGAGAACAAAAAGGGTTCCTCCTCATCCTTTTTCTCACAGTACATTTCCCACCAGTCCTTGACATTGGGGGCGGCTTTGAGCAGTGAAAAAATAATCTTCTCCCGATCGGAAAAGTCATGAACCAAGAAATATCCTTCTAATAGATTCAACCATCTATCTACAACATCTGCATATATTTTTCCATCAAAAATGGGAATGTCAAATTTTAATTGTACCTTAAAAGGGGTTGCACCTCCAGAGTGATTGCTGGATGTAGATGCGCCGCCAGTGGGCAATCGTTGAAGGATCTGGGCAAAGTTATTCATCATTGTGTTCCTTTGTTTTTCAAGGGCCTCCTCGAGCAATATTTTGTTAGGATATCCTGCTCCCTTTTCTTTCTTTTCGTCCCCCATGAGCGGTCGTCGGGGTTTGCAGGGCTGATCTTGCAAAGGTTCAACCAGATCGATCCCTAACTCCTTATACCCCGACCTCATTGGGGACATGCAAAGAAGGATCAAGAAAGAGCAGACCCCTCTAATACCACTGATCTGAATTTATGCAGGAAGGCAACAAAATGCACAAATAATCATGAATACAAATATTCATCGGAAATAACACTTCATTTCATTAATATCCAAAAAAATGAATTTTGTTTACATATATAATAGAAATAAACTAGCTAGGGCGCTGGTAGCTTATCTCTGAGAAGATATGTGGCGGCTACATGCCTCTGAACTTTGTGTTACAATGAGGCTCTAAGGCCTATATATTATTGAGAAACAATGGAAACCATAAACATCCAAAAACCTAGCCCTGGGAGATGAAACACCAGAATATGGGCCTCGTCAGGGTAAATTGGTACATCAATTTCCTGGGGTCGTAAATTTGGCATACTATCTCTGTTTGACGCATATGATACATTGTTAGAAAGATCTATCCGAGGACTACAACTATTAATTACAAATATCATGGTCTAGAATGGACTAATATTCATCGACCGGTTGATGCCCAAAAAACATCGTTTAGGGCCTCAAAACGGCTCCGGAAGTTCAGGACCCGAAAAGCTGCCAAAAATAGTAAATTGTGCTACAATTAAGGAAACTGAAAAAATGAAAGAAACAAAGGTGGGGGTCCAAGTGGAATAGGCGGGTGGCCAAGAATATCCACCTGGATCAAATACTTCCGTTGGGTAGATTATAAATGATGGCTAATGAAGGAACACTCAAGGAAGTATTCAAAACCAATAAGACATAATATGACCCGATCTTAAGGGAAAATTAGATATGTTGAATTTATGTTGATTAGAACTGAGGGTAAGTGGAGATAATGGATGACTGGTTGATTAAGAATACTTTGGGAATACTAGTGATGCGTATTGGGATACACGAGGGGTTGTAAACAACTAGAATCATTGTTGGCATAAGTCACTTAGTGTAGAATGTTTCGACTAAGGGTGGCAAGGACTATCACTTGTTTTGAAAGAAACGCCATTGGACAAGATGGTAGGAGTATTGATGTTTCCATCGCTTTTGGGATTTTTGAAGTAAACAAAATTGGTGTTTTTGATGTTTTCAGTTATTAGTGAATAAATGAATCTAGATATTTTATTAAAAAGGATACGGGTTCCCTATACATGTGACCAAACAAATCTTCCATGTGTGGCTAGAGGAGTGATAGAGAACAACAACGTGGCCCCTAATGTGGGTCTCCTTGGAGAATATACAAGTGATGAAGTGGGATGCATATGGTCTATCGGTCATGGAGGAGACGAGAGGCCAATGAAGTGAAGAAATATCAAACAATATTAATGGAGCAAGACGAAAATATCTACAATACAATACACCAACTCAAACATTATCATTATCAAGACAAATATTTATACATGTGAAAGAGCTATCACATGAAATGATCAACTCCTATAATCACTCAATAATCTCTCAACAATTCACTCAACCAATATTATCTCACTCTCAAAATATACCTTTGAGATATAAAAGTACTAACAACAATTAGGTCTAGAATAAATCAAATGAATCATTAACCCAACGTTTCTCCACCATAAGGATCATTTGGAAAGATTCCAAGATAATCTCTGAATTTGTAGAACTTGTTCTTTGGTAGTGCCTTCGTGAAAATATCTACAACCTGCTCTTCTATACCACAACAAATAATCTCAATCACACCTTATTGAATCAAATGTCGAACAAAATGATATCGAGTATCAAAGTGCTTGGTCTTCTTATGAAAAATGAGATTCTTAGTCATCTAAATAACAGTTTGATTATAACAAATAAATTGTGTAGGTTGTTTTTGTTGTTGATGTAGATCCTCCTAAATTCTTCTTTTCCGCACTGCTTCAGAAGTGACTATTACTGCTACTTTGTACTATTCTTCATCCATGGAGAGAGAAACTGAAGAATTTTTTGTAATACTCCAAGCAACTATTGTTGACCCCATGCTAAATGTATACCATCAGGTATGTTGTTCCTAAGTTTATACTTTAAGGCTCTAAAGTACACCTTCAAAGCATCTGATACGAGTAAAGAAAGTTAAGGTAGACAAATTCGGCTTTAAAGGATAACCACTATGGTTGGTTCCTTAACTATCTCCATTGCGATTCCCAGTTTTCTTGGATTCTTATGTCCCATTCAATGGTTGCCCATGAGTGTTCTAATTTGACCCGGGTGTGAGTTGTTTGCAAGATAGTGTTAAATAAATTTAGGGAAATGCTAGTCTGATCAGAAAGACCGGGTTCTACATTAGGCTATCTTAAGGCGGGCACGGTCATGAGGGATAATGGTTGGAAGACGGTCTAAAACTGTGTTCAGTAAAGTGCGTTGCTTTTTTATTTTGATTATAAGAAAAAATTTCAAACACAGATTAATATTCAATAGATCAGAGGCCATTTCCTATTCCTGAGTTAGATTTTAAAGACATGATAGTGACAAGTGAAAAACACAAAATCGTTTAACAAAAATGAGGCATCGATCATGGAAGAATCTCACTTTGCAATGAGGAAATATGAAAGACAAGAAGACTCTAATGAACCACAAACCATTGCATCCTAAATAATCTACAGGTCTTGAAACTGTTGACAGTAGGTACAGAGGAAAAATTGTAAATAATTAGATAACCCAACGACTTTAAACCAATAGTAAATATTATGCTAAATTATTGTTAAAATTTCATCAAGGATACACCTAATAAAAAAATGCTATGAGCAAAAACAAAGGGAACACATAGCTCATGATTGACAAGATCTGGAATCTTCGCTTTGAATTCTTATTAATCACTGCAAAAAGTTTCTCCCATACAATGGCCACCAAAAAGCCTTTTCTTAGTCCTAAAAATTTACATTTATACAAAACTTCCAATCCTTGGCGGTTGGGGAATCTCTAATTTCTAGGAACTAGCTATTTATCGTAAATAAGTTGAAAACTGTTTTACAAGATTTTATTTATCTTTCTTTTATTTTTATAGCTACACTTTTCAAACTAGTACTTTATTGATATGTTGAAGAATCTCCTTCTTTTGCTCTGACACATTCGATGCATTTGTTGAGGAAAGGTGCAGACATTTTGGAAGGCTCTGGAAACTCCTTTGCTTCGAATAAATATACCTTTCTCTGTATCTTTGGGAAATAGTCTTCAACTCTTTTATCTGCAAACTTTATTGACTGCAATTTTAAGTTGGGCTGAATCAACAGCCTATTGATTAAGGTGACATCCATTTCTTTTAGCTGTGAAATCTCTATCTGGATCTCACTTAGATCTTCTTTAAACTTTAATTGGTGTCTCACAATATTTATCTACCCTAGAAGCCCTGCGCAATTGTCCTTCCCGATGTTTAATGACCCTTTTTCTAAGAGATCGAAAACCTCTTCGCAGTCGTCTTTGATTTCTTTAAATATTCTTTTGTTTTTGATTATGTTGGCTTCCCATACTTTGAGCATAATGTCACCTTTGATTTTCTCTGTGGCTGATAATTTTGTAGTTTTGGATGTCTCTTCGTTCGTTGAACATATGATTGCCCTTTGAAGAGAAACCCTTGCTGCTTTAGCTTCTTTTTCCTTCAAGATGATGTTATCAAAGGAATTGATTGCTTCATGGAAGCAATTATGGAGGATCTCTATCTTGGAAATCAACTTCTGTTGTTCAACTTCTAGCTCTGCATGCACTTCCAGTGACTGGGCCTGGAAAACCTTCAGATCTATGAATAGATCTTCAATTGACTTTAATTTTGTTTGTAATTGACTTATGATTTCTTCTTGCGTTTGACTTGTCTGCACTCTCTCTTCCATCTCACTGAGGTTTGTTTTCAGAGATTGAATCTCTTGCTTATCCCTGTCTCTGGCTTGGTCCAAACCTTTATTTATACCTTCTTCAATCCTTTTTTTATTCTCCTTCAATTGGCCTTGTAGTTTAGCGATCATGAGGTTTCTCTGTCTCAGATGTGCTTTCATATTTTCAACAGTGAACTGGTTAGCTGTGGCTAACGCTCCCATAAAACCAACTACTTCGGTAGCGAAATCTTCTTCCTCTAAATTCTTCCTGTCTATTATGATTTTGTGCTTCTTTACCATGGAATTTTTCCTTTGATGCATTTCCTGCTTCAACACTGCCTTTCTCTTCTTACTAAAAAAATAATCATATGGAGGAATCTCTTCTCTGGAGATGGGCTCAAGGTCACTAACATATAGGGCTCCCAGCTGGGGGAAACCGAAAGTGGATTGTAATGGAGTCAAAGAGGCGATGGGAGCACCTAGTTCTGTAGATCTTACCTGCTCTATTGTTTTGGGGGTATCACCATGAATTGTAGATGATGAAGGGAAATATGGTTTATCAGACACTAGGGATGTCTGAGACCCTTTTTCCATTCCTGAGTTCTCTGCCTTTTGTCCTTCTATTTTCCGTGGAGACTCTTCGGTCTCTTCAGGAATTCTCTTTGTATTTTCTTTATCCTGCCCTCCTGATCCAAAACTTGGGGGTATGCTTCCTCATTCTGTAGGCTGAGTTGATGCTTCTCCTAGTAATACCCCAGGCAAACAACTTCTCCAATGTTTCTGGAAGTTCAGGAAATTATTTTGCAAGTCAGGTGACAAAGAATGAAGCCTGACCAACACTTCATCATAACGTATAACTCCTCTAAACATGTTGTCACAAGGGGACTGTTCATGTTCGTATGCTTTCAGATTGCAGTTGACTTAGTGATTACCCACAATTTTATGGGGATCATATTTCCTGTGATCGAGATTTAGCAACTTTATCTCTCCTAATGTGGCTGCCTCAACCTTGGAATGCCCTAGATTGAGTAGTGAAAATTTCCCAACCTGCACAGTTAAAATAGGCTAGAACCTCTTTTGGGCCATTTTTAGTTCATTCCCGATGCCACCTATTACTATCTGATGAGCAACCTCCCTTCATACCAGTCTATCAGGGAGGGATTTTGGTAGTGCGTGGGGAGGGATTGAACATCTGAAAACCCTAATGTAGGAAAAATTTTCTTCTATAAACCAATCAACGATGGCCTTGAGACTTTCCATGACTGACTCAGAAATACAGGGAGGCTCACAACCATACAACATCTGGTGCACTGGAATCACCACGAAGTGGCAAATTTCGTAGAAGGAATCCTTGGCATGTTCTTCCCACAACTTAGAATGGTATTCATGAATGGGTTTATTGGAGGTTGGGTTCTAACTCCAATTCATCAGAGGGAAAGGGGTCATGAAGCATATGGCATCCATGATGTACGCGGACATATAGAAGGCCACTGGTTGGCCCTTGGATTTTGCGGTTTGATTCTCTGTTACCTCCTTAGATAAATTGTCTGATAGGATTTTGTCCCAGTTGAAACTAAAACTTTCAGCTGCTTCATGAAGAAGAGGCACCTATTCCGCAGGGAAATGAGTGGGGTTTTTCTCTTTGAAGAGTCTGCAAAGCATCATGGCTACATAGACCATGTATTCATTTAGTGGTTGTGGCATATTTCCGGTGAGTATCGACCCTGAACTTTGCTGGCACTCCCCAATAGCCTCTAATTATATCAGGGTATGTCTGATCTGCCTCTGTGCATTCCTTTCTTTGGAATTCGGTTATGAATTTAGCATTATAAATATACTTAGTATTAGGGGGTAGCATGTACATTACTTGTATATGTTCCACCCTGAAGGAACTGATGACGACCCCACGACTGTCCAGAATGCTCCTTGTTTTCACGTCTGCTCTCTCTAAGGCCCAATATATCATGTTATTATATGGCATGAGCCGTGGGCATGCTGCTATCTTGTGAAGTTCAAACTCCATTATGTCCAAGAGTTTGTTCTCAGAATCATGCGGGAAGTTCTTAATTTCGTAATCTAGATTCTCGAAGATTTGCCTCCAAGATTTGATAGAATCAATAGCATGGGGTGTGGTAAGCTACGACATCTCCTTCTATACCCGTGCTTTCAGTAGTTCCCTCAACTTTCTTAAGTACCCTCTTAGGTGCCATAGCGTTCGCACTAGATTGAAAACCTGTTTGCAGACGAGAAAATCTATAAGCTTGGATGAACACCACTCACTTGTGATTGTAAAAGATAAGAATAAAATTCGAAATGCAGAGCTGTAGTTCTTTTAACTCGTCCTTTAATGGACGTACTGAGACAGGCAGTAAGACTTTAATGTTTTAAATGAAGAAGATGAGCTCAAAGATACACATTTAAACTTAAAAATATTAATTCGTCCTGTTACAGATATTATTATATATCGACGATTTCAACTTGGGGTTTTGAAATGACTGTTTCTTAAAATGCCGAATCCCGAAGCCCGAAATAAGTTTAGTGATTACTAATCATGTTTTAAAATGACTTTATTCAAGTTTAAGACTTTGTTTTAGAGTTTATGATTTCGCATTTCAGAGTTTCGGGGATCACATACCCAAGAGATATGTCATATGCAGCCCCCGAATGAGAAAAAAGAATAGCTTAAATCAGACGTTAATCATCTGTATTAAAACCTTAATTAATCAAGATTATCCGTGATTAAGACTTTCGAAAATAGGGAATCGAGAATTTGTAGGCATATATTTCAAGAGCGCTTTGTTACTAGGAAACCCGAAACTCTGAAAGATTTAAGATTCATTGTTCATGATTAAGGGTTTAATTAATCACACTTAAAAGGTACTTTGCGAATAAGCAGATTGGGATTTATAACATTCGTTTCCCCCTATATATATATATATATATATTTAAATAAAAAATAAAACCCCTTTCGAAAATTCAGCACCGGGATTTTGGAGTTGTGAACTTCGGAATGACTGCTTTATGAAACGCCGAATTCCGACTCGCGAAAGGTTACATTTTGTCCCCCCTTTTTTTTTCAAAATTAGGGTGGCTCCATACTAGGAAAATACGAAGTCTTTGGTTAAAGATAAAAATTCATACCTTGTTTCAACATAGGCTCCAATTGGGGACCTCATATCCTTGTGGAATGAGGAGAACGTGTAGAATTAGTGCCTTTATTGGGTAAATGGGGTCAGTCATTATAGTCTATTAAACATGTCTGGAGAAAAACAAAATCAACCAGGAAGAAAAGGATCTAAACCTTCACCTCATAAAACTTTTCAAAACTAAAACATTTGACAATCTCGAATCAGGCTCTCATAGATTCCCTTTATAAAACTGACCTTAGATTTGTGCAAGATAATCAAAACCAAATTAATCATTCCATCCGGTTTTATGTGACATAATTCACATCGAGGTAAAGTGATTCCATCTTTCTTTAAATTAGGGGATTCCATAAGCTTAGTGTACATCCAGCATGTAAGAAGAAAAATTACCAGAGCATCTTGCAGTTCATGTATAACATCCTTGTCAGATATGTAGGTATTGCTTCACTGCCAGCGAGCCTGTTCAGTACCCCGGTGAAGTTATCAGATTTTCCGCATTGAATTTCCTTACACCACTTCATTATTTTCTAGCATTTAAATGCCGAGACGAGGGCAATCACATAATGAATTTTGTTTCATCATCTCTTTAGACTAGATGGGGGGCAATCAATAATGAATTTCCTTTCACCATATCTTTGTATATATTTTATTATGAAGTGGGCAATCAATCAGTATATAAT
>SNQJ01S0015930.1:20147-79028 GCA_010110895.2 Picea sitchensis | reverse complement strand
GGATTTTGAAATTCCTTAAATCCCTCTTGATATTTTTTAAGGACCTTGCATGTCTCGTGGGCTCAATGGCCTTGTACTTCATGTACCATGTCAAGGCTCTGTCCCTAAACGTGGTTTCTAGTTGTGAAATATTTTCTACTTCACCTGCGATCCTCTTCATAGACCATATTTCTTTGCACATAAATCAATGTTATTCCATGTCATATGTATCGATTCCATGGAACACGGGTAGCCTTAGGGTACTATCTCAGTTTTCCATCATCACTCTCAAACCAACTCCTTCGATTTGAATGTTGGGTGTCAAACTCATCTTTACTAATACTACTCTTGGTGAAGTGGCATTGATTTATCCTTCTTCTTCACTTGTATCTTCTCTTCTATCTTCTTCGAATCTTTCTCCTATTCCAATATTCTCACTGTATGTTTTTGTTTCTTCTTGATTACAAACATGCAAGGGGAGTGTTTCAAAGGGGGGGTAATTCCATCTTCTTCTGACATTTGTTATGAGGTAACCCATAGAGTTTCCTACTTGCAGCCATGAAATACCATCTAAAATCACCAATTTGTCTCTCCCACCACTAGAGGATCCACTATATTCCTTCCTTTCTCCTACCCCTCTACTTTGTGCCTCATCTTCTTCCTATGTTGTGAAACTCCACAATAGCCAAGGGGATTGGACTTCGTCACCTGGGCCCCCAGGACAACTACTACTCCTACTACTAGTATCCCTACTAGAAACCCCACTCTCAATGTCTCACATCTTTGTGGGAATATCCTCACCTGTGCTCCACTCTAGCACAACACACTCTTCCACACTACCTCCTGGTCTAACCTCTTTCATCTTCTTCCTAGGCCTGACTCTTTTTTGCACACCCCTGGATAAATTATTTCCGCCTCTCCGACCTGATTTCCTTCTCAGATAAACTCTTCTTGTGTATATCTCAACTCTCTCTCTCTCTCTCTCTCCTATTATCTTCTAGGTCCATCCCATTCCTCACCTCATTCTAGAAAATTCTAGATCCTCCTCAACGGATCCATCTCCTCTCTCATGTTACCCCCATCTTTTCATGCCCACAATGCTAGAGGAGTCTACTCACCCATCCTGTTGGGTTCCATGTGCATCATCCCTTTATCCATGAACAACATCTTGATCCATAGTGGGATTACTTCCGGCATTCATTTTCTTGGACCTTCCACAAATTTTCTTTCATCCTTGTTGAAAGAATCAGTGTACTCCACAAAATATTCAATGATATATCACTCCTTTAATTGATTAAACCAAAAATCAATGGCTTGTGTCCACTTATTATCCAATGCCTTCAACCTACCAAGTGTGGCTTGATCCCAAAGAACTAGTTCTAGAGGCCACTAGGAAGAATTAGTAGTAGTTTTCCTTTTCATCCATTCATACAACAAATGAGGAAATTCAACAAAGAGAATCTCATGCATATCAATTTAAATATACTTATCTTTCCATCTCTTCACATTCACTCTCAAACCCTGAGTTTCTCACAGGGGAAACACATGCTCCTTTGCAATTAGCCAATATTGAATTTCCTCTCGAGATGGATACCACATCATTATTTTCCTTCATCATTCAATACAATACTTTTAGTTCTTAGTGATGGAACCATTTGTTGGGTCGTTTCACGCTGGCACATGTCCTTCTTAAAACTTGAGATTTTAGACCTAGGGTTGGTCTAGAGTTGACCATCAAAAACCCCAAAGCATCAACATATAAATATTTAGCTAAGGATGAATAAGGTCTCACCCAAGACACAATGAGGATCATAGAGACCATATGGTCTTATGTCAAGGATTAAGGAATAAACACACACATATCCATCTGGGTGACATGCATATAACTCATATTTGACAACTTACTACTATCAATATGCAGAAACAATAAACATGCATATCCAAATAACACATGAGATAAACATGATAGCTCAGAATAACAATTACTTTATTATTATTTCCATTCCATTAAACACAACATATATTAAGAAAGCCATACTCGATAGGAACAATGTCTCATTTCCTCTTTATATAATTCCCCAAATTTAAAATGCATTGTCCCATGCACATCCTTTCAGAGTCTATCCATATGAAAGAATTGAACTATATTCAAAAGAACTACAACATTACAATATTCCAAAGACTTGGAGTGATCTCTATGATAATGGAAAACAATAGGATATTAGTGACTGCACTAAATGAGTAACTCCATTTATGTGTTCATTGCCTTATTTTATAGCCTTCTCTACTCTGGGAGCTCCATCTTTGTCAATCCTACTCCACTCACTCTACTGACTAAAAATATCGCATGCTTCTACCACCTACCCGCATTCCATGTATCATTTCTAGAACTGGGGAAATCCTAACTGCCTCTCCATATCATCTTTTTTTAGCTCCACGTTCGCTTTTGTTGTTGGAAGTAATCATTTGAGAATATTTCCCGACGATTCATTTATTGATTCCAACATGTGTCTTCTTGATATCTAGTGTGCTTCTCAAAAATTATATCAACTCACATTTGGTAGACTTTGGACTCGTTGTGTAATATAAAAACTCATTCCGAAGTGCGCTTCTTATTACTCCTCTCGCCTTAGCTTGGGCATGTACAATATTAAACAAAAAAATTGGGTACCAACAACCTCGGGAAGCTTGTATAAAACACGTTATCTGGGTTGATGAATAATTCATTTCCAAAGTTATGGCCCTGATCTGGGTTGTAGGAACATAGGTGACCACGTTCTACTAGACCCATGTATAGGCTCTTGAAATATGAAAAACAATCTAGTATAGTTTCTTGTTGGGAAGGGAAATGCTTATTTTAATGATGGTACCACTAAATGCGTGGAGAGTTGTGGGGTCAATGCCATAGAGCTTCAATTCGTTGATGCCTTGGCTCTTGATCAATTGTACCACCTTGAAATCCAATGGAATATTGTTCGCTACATGACCATAGTTGATACCTATAGTGCTATCCCTTGTAGAGGAAATCAGCATGAAAGATCATAGACTTATCTAAAAATACCAAGGTTTTAATACCGCTAATAGGCCTTGAATAGATCCAATATTGAATGAATTTTATTAATGTGAGAAACATATAAGTACATTTAGATATGGCCTTTTGTTTCATCTTCCAAGAGGTTTGAAGACTATTCCTATTCACCTATGACACTTCATATTTCTCCTAAATGAGTAATAATATTATTTACAATATACCACAATCCATAGGATTAGGTATCTAACAATCATTTTCCATCATTCTAATATGGCGATATCTTGAATGGAGATCCAATTTAGTACATAAAATTTCTCCTTCCAATTCATCTAAATAAGAAACTTATCATTAATTTTGTTTGGTTGAGTGATCTATAATATGGACACATACACCATGAATAAGTATTTTTGTAAATGACCACCACTGGTGAAGAGAGAGAACTTTTGCAAGGTCAAATGATGCTTCCCTCTAGTATTTCTTGAACTATATACTCAATCTAACTCTTATAGGAATAGGTATATATGTAAGGTCAAAATTTAGGAGGAATATTTCCTAGGATGATGTTAATAGATTGATCATGATATCAAGCAGAAGGAATACCTTTGGGCATCTCAAAAAATAATTTGTAATGATCGTCAATAACTCTTTGGAAATCCAAGGGAAAAAAGGGATTATATGTTTGAACATATCTATTGAGATCAATTTTGTAATTTCTTATGGGTGAACCTTTTTTAACAATTTTGTCACTTTTTTTGTGCTTATTACTTTAGATGGTTTCCCTTGCATACCTTTAATTTCAATTTCCTTTCCTTCCAAGAAAAATCTCATGAAAAGTTCCTAAAAATTATATCCATTATTCCCAACAGTTTTAACCATTGAACCTCTAAGACCAAATTAACACCAACCATTTGGGTTGAAATAATTAGGTTTTCTAATACATAACCCTCCATAGTGAGCTTAGTACTATGGAACTTACCTAAAAAAATTATGGTACCTCCATCTACAATCATTACTTAAAATACCAGTGCTAGATATATAAGGAAATTTAGAAGTTTCCTTAATTCATGGAAAATAAAATTATGAGTACTATGACAATCATTCAACACTATTAACTTTTTTTCCCTTGATATATCCTTCCATATTGAGAGTTTGGGGTGTGACAATGTGATCCAAAAAGATATTTTACACAACTATGGTTGAGTTATTATGCATGTGTTAATTAACCAATTAGGAAGCTTAAAGAAAGAGGAGGAATTATAGAAGAAATATGACATCCATATAAACATGTACAGAACTGAAATGAAGCATAAAACAACATCAAACCATAACACCAATGTGATAGCGGAGTTCAGAAATCTCTCCTATGTCTCTGAGCCTTTGTATTAGTGGGTGAGGCTTTCTTATTTCTGTTAAAATATTAATAAGTACATCACAACAGTGCCAAAAGGTTACAAAACTGATCTGGTCTTGTTCTACCAGATCTCTAGAACCCAACAGAAGAAACAACACTCAAATCAGATCACTGGAGCTCCCAAAAATGGTTCGCAAAGGTGTGCTCCTCAACAGCTTCCTTGCATAAAAATGGCTTTGGCTTGGAAAATATTCAACATAAACCTGCTTTGAGCCCCCCCTCATGGACTCAATAAGGCTTAGTTTATATAGATCTGAAGTTGGTAACCATCTCCCAACTTCCCCCCAATATTTGGCCTAAAAAAGGACCCAATATCCCCTAAAAAGGGCCAAAATCTCCAAAAACTACTGAATATTACCAAAAAAAATCATATGATATAGTCAAAATCCACTATATTCAAAAATATATGGGCATAGCCCCCAGCTGGATGGCCCCTGGTCGTATCAACGTGCTCCATCTAGCCAAGTGCCCATGCACTAGCCCCCTTACCACTCGACCCTGGTCTTGTGTTAGGCCATGTGGCCAGACACCAAATATTCATATGCCCTCCATTTCATGCTAGACTCTAGTATGTAGCTCCCTATTGGTAAGGTCTAGCCCCTACTGACTGGGGCTTATCTCAAAACTTCAACACCTATCACTTTAAATGAATAGCGCACCGACTCTCCACCAAGCGACACCCGTAGCCCATATGGTTAGTGCCCATTTGTTAAGTCGTTGGCACCTGAGGAGGTCGAAGGTTCGAACCTCCTGGCTTAAATTTTTTTTACCCAACTATCATTTGGAATCCGCAGGGTGCCACATGGCACCACCTGATTGGGCTATGTGGTGACCCAAGATTAGACCACATCATCAAACCGTACACCCAGTCATCCTGCCACATGTTCGACACGTCAGCAGTTTGTATGCCCAGTCACCCTTCCATGTGTCAGTCGCTATGCCCAGTCACTTGCCTATCTGTCATCCGTACACCATGTTTCCATATATCGTAGATCCATGTCACTATATGGACTGCCACATGTCATCCATATGGTGACACATGTCAAATCCTTAGAGTGCCAACTCAACCCAAAAATGACGAAAATGAGTGACACATGTCACCTCCTGGTGATGCCTCATAATCATGATGATGTCATCATGAAATCATCCTGATGCGTGTTGACGCCACTTGTTGTACATGTTGACGTCAATGTTGAATTTGACCTGGTTGACTTTTTTCTTGTTTGGAAAAATGAACAAATTGCCATAACTCAAGCATATGACGTTTGTTTGAGCCCGTTCAAGTTGCATTGGGTTCGTATTGATGAGACCTACGCACACGTATGTTTTGAATCCATTCTGAGAAATTTTATTTTTAGGCCTTTCTGAGCCCCATCAAGCTCCTAGATCCAATTTTGGATCACACCTCCCTACTAAAGGACCTTTTTCTCCCCAAACAGTTACTGACCATTCATCAATATTGGGATAGGCCACCCGACTTGTTCTATATCTTTAAACTCTTTCCTGTGCACCTATCTCATCAAGATTAACTGTAACACAATCATGACAACTGAAAACATATTGTTAGCCATTTGAACCTTGTCACATGTTACTAAAGCCACTATCATCCATGTAGACAACATTACTAATGATAGCATCAAAACTACGACTGCAAATGAGCTGATATGTTTGTAATATTTGCACGACATGAGCTTACATTGAAGCAAACTATGATTGATTTTCCATTCCACTGATCTGAAAATGATAAAGGTTTGTTTTCTTGAAAATATTTGCAAGTTTTAATTCAAGTGTTCTTATGCAAATGGATCAATTTTGCAAACACAATTTTTTATAGAAATACACATTCAAGATGCAGATAATAAGCAACAATTAATAGTGAATAGAAAACACATAACACAACAAATGATAAAGGAGTTCACCCCTCTCTTGGGCTACATCTCCTGGTCTAGCATCCAATGGATCTTTTATATTATTTTATCAAAGTGCTAAAATGTGTGCTTTACAATACTCAAAATTCCAAATAGATGGCTCTGACGGCTTCAGAACGTCCAAAAACCCGATTTGGGCTTTCTCAGCACCTGATTAGGCCAAAAAATGAAGAAGATATGCTTCCTAGAAGTTCCCCTTCAAACTTGTTGTCTCTGGATCGACAATTTGCACCTCTGTGTGTCCAACCTAGCACCCACGCTCATTTTCGTGCTAAAACCTAGCACCGAGCGCAACCACAAAACTGTGCGAACTGTAGGATGGTTAGGGTGCCTAGCCCCTAACCACTAAACCATTGGGTGTGTGGCTTACCATATGACCATGTGTACACACAAAAGGGGCCAAGTCCCAAGTCAAATGGTAGAGCGACAAGTGTCGGTGTGGTTTTAAAACCATTGGTAATTAAAATCTCGTGCAATGTATGGACCACCGGCCATATGTGTTGTGGGTTGTATGGACCACTGGTCATATGTGTTGTGGGTTGTATGGACCATCGGTCATATGTGTTGTGGGCTCTGTTTGAACTACGCATGCAGGTAGTTATATGGTATACATATATGAATGGGGGCTGGGGCTTAGCCCCAACCTTGTCCGCACCCAAACCAAAACACATTACAATTCAAATAATATCAAAACTATATAGTGGTAAGAACCACATGGGTGGTGCACCAGTTGGGTGGCCCTTCCTAAAGCCATACCCCTATCCATAGGTCATGGGATTGAGTCCTGCCATCTACACAAGTTTTAACCAATGCCTAGGTGACATGTGGCGACCCTTGCTTGGGCCACGTGTCACCAATCCATTTTCCACCAACATGCCACGTGTCAATAAATGATTCGACCATTCAACTGCCACCTGTCCACCAACTCAGCCTTGCCACATCAGCATATGGCTCTACCACGTCAGTGTACAACCCTGCCATGTCAACATCCGTATGGACTATACAGTTAGCACATTTTTTTTTTCTTGTTTGATGATTTGAATAGAACGCGATATCTCACTCATCCAACGTTTGTTTGAACCCAAACGAGTTGCATTGGGTTCATGACAACGAGGCCTACGCACCCGTTCGATTTGAAGCAATTCCGAGCACTTTGAATTTTGAGCAAAATTTGATCTCTTGGATCACACCTCCCCATTGGAAAGATTTTGGACCTCCAAAAGACTATTTTCAGTCTATCTGAAGATGAGGGTATAGTTCCCTCACCTTTCCAACCTCAATCCACTTGGCTTTGCTTGGATTTGTGCCTTTAAGATGAATTCGAAGATATTCCACATTTCCTCATTTTGAAGTTCTCATTCTCCTGTCAAGGATTGTGTCTTCATGTAGTTCTATAAGATATTCTACGGAGAAATCATCTATAGAAGGAATCTGAACATTTTCTCCTTGATCATCAATCAAAGGAGCCTCATACAATTTCAAATTCTCAACATTAGCAACTGCATACATTTGCATATAAGGAGGCAAATCTAAATGGAAGGCATTGTTACCAATCTTTTCAAGAATCTTGAAAGGACCATATCGAATTGGTTTCATTTTTTTACCTTCTCCTTTAAGCCTCTCCTTACTAATGTAAAGCCAAACCTCATCTCCATCTTGGAAACTGTGATCAACATGATGCTTGTAATGTCTTGTCTTGTACTTGGCTTGACTCTTTTCCAACTGTTCTTGTACCATTTGATGTATCGACTGAATTTGGTCAATGAACTTTTCTTCCCTATCAATGTCATATTGACCATCAATAGCAATATCCTTCCCAAAGATAAAATCTAAAGGATATTTGGGCAAATAGCCAAAACATGCTTCAAATGGCGATGTTTAAGTTGAAGAGTTCTTAGCTCGATTGTAAGCATGTTGAATGTAGTGTAAATGCTCATCCCAATGTTTAGGATGCTTGTTGCAATAACCATGAAGAAGATGCACCACTATTCTATTTACCACTTTTGTTTGACCATCGGTTTGCGGATGAAAAGTTGTGCTCTTTTTCAGTTTGGTGTCCATGAGTGCCCATAAACTTGACCAAAAACTCCCAATAAATCGAGAATCTCGATCAGAAATAATGGATTTAGGCAATCCAAAATGTACCCAAACATCCTAAAAGAACATTTGTGTCGTTTTCTCAGCTGTAACCTACTTCTTACAAGGCATCAAAATACACATTTTGCTAAATCGATCAACCACAACATAAAGATAATCATGATTTGTTTTACACATAGGTAGACCTCCTACAAAGTCCATAGAAATACTTTCCCAAGGACGAGAAGGAACCGGAAGTGGAGTATACAAACCCAAATTTTTGTTGCTAGGTTTTCTTGTGGCACATAACGAACATCCTCGAACATATCTTGAAACACTTTCATTCATTTTAGGCCAATAGCAGTACCTTTGCAAATTAGCCACCGTCTTGCCTACACCAAAGTGACCAACAATAAGAGAAGAATGGGATTCTCTTATTATTATGTTGATTCTTTCACCTTGTGGAACACATAGCTTGCCAATATGATACAAAATATTATCATACACATAGTAATCCAATTCCTCAACATGGTTAGAATGACACAAAATTGCATATGCTTCTTTAAAATCAACATCTAAAACATATTGCTCCAGCATAGCTCTCATGCATGATAGGACTATGTAAAGAATAATGAAGCACTAATAATATGCCTTCAAAGCATATCATCAACTTTGTTATAAATGCCCTTCTTGTACCCTTATGACCAAGTGGAATTATTGTAGAAAACCCATCCATCACGGTGCCTTGCTTGTTGTAGCTTTGTTTGTGATTATAAATATTACAGTGGTTGATGATCAGCGGACAATGGTTTCTTTAATGACAAATAATGTTTCCATTTTTCACACTTTGCGCCAATGCGCCAACAGCTCTTTATCATAAGTAGGAAATTTAATCACGGCACCATTAAAAGTTTAGAATGAAAACAAATGGAGCTTACCATGTTGTAACAAGACTTCTCCCCGTGCATAATTTGCATCAGTTTGGATTTCAAAGGTTGCCTCAAATTCGGAAGTGCAAGAGCTGGGGTTGAAATGATTCTCTCCTTCAAGTATCAAAATCCTTTTGTTGCTTGCCTCTCCATTGGAAAACTTGTTTGATGTTTGTCACTTCATGTAATGGAGTTGCAATGGAAGAAAATTTAACAATAAACTTTCTCCAATATTGAACATCCCAAAACTTCTTACCTCTGTCACATTTATTTGGACCCAGGCCATTCAATATGACTTTGACCTTGGAGGGATCAATTTTCAATTAACCACCCCCTACAATATACTAAGTAGATAAGTGAATTTTTTTTCAAACTCACATTTGGACATCTTCAAAACAACTTTTCTTTTCATCAAAACTTCTAAAACTTGCTTCCTTGCTAACATGCTCTTCACGAGATTTGCTAAAAATCAAGATATCATCAAGTATACAATAACACAATCCCCATCAAAGAAAAGAAGGTAGCAATACATCATTCATAACTCTCATTAAAGTAGCAGGAGAATTGCAATGTCCAAAAGGCATTACCATCCATTCAAACAAACCCTTGCTATCTTCATGTGTCTCGCCGGCAATCCTAATCGATGGTATCCACTTCTCAAATCCAACTTAGTAAAAATGTAGCATCTTTCAATTGATCAAGAAAAATCATCAATTCTAGGAAGAGGATAGATTCTTTACCGTAATCTTGTTCAGGCCACGAAAATCCAACACACATCGCCATGTACCATCTTTCTTGGAACTAACAAGGTGAGATCACATGGCGATGTGTAACCTGATGATGACCCCTTTGTCAAAACCCAACTCTTGGATTTGTTTTTTGATTTCAGCCTTCTCCATGACTGACATCCTATACACACCAATGTTTGTAAGAGGACAATCTTGTTGCAAGTGGATTTCATGTTGGATACCCCTTCTTGAAGGTAATCCCTTTTGGTTCCTTAAACAACTCATCATATTGATTAACAACCTCATAGATCATATTTCTTTGCATCACAACCATGGAAGAAACTTCTTTTTCAATATTATCTTTAGGTTTAATCATCAGAACAAAATTCTTGCTAGCATTGACTAATCTCTTCATTTGTCCGCATTTACAAGTGACAAATTCATCTTCTTGTATGGGCTCTAACAATGTAGCCTCAACTCCATTTTAAACAAGTGATACTTATTCTTTTTTTTTTTTAAATTATTTAAATATTTTTTCTATCATATAAATATGGGCTTTACAACACAATACCACAGTTATCCAAAGGAATAACATTGAGCTCTACCTCATCTATAAAATTTGCGATAGCAAACCTAAGTTTACCTTCTTGTCCTGCAATTTAGCATTATCATATATTCAACCAAGAGGGTATGGTTTAGGATGTGGAATTGTTTTGTTTCCAATTTTAATTTCTTGGCAGTGTCTTCAGATATAAGGTTTAGCAGGATCGGTATCCAAAAGAGTATCTATCTTGGTATGCTTTGAAACAACCCTTATGAAAAGTTATATTCTTTCTTTTTCTTGTCAGGTTTCGGTAGAGATTATTGCTTGAACAACTAGTACTTGCAATAGATCCTTACCTTGATAACCCATGGCTAATGTTGTTTCATCACGAATCACCAGCCTAAATCATGTTGTATGGTTGTAGTAGTCTTTGAATTCCCTTTGTTTCCAAACTTTTTGGAGTCTGGGATGAGATTTCCAACGTGGTCTTCATCATGGCCATCTTTTGAACAATGTTGCATGTAAGAACACCTTCCCTCTTTCTTAACATCAACGTTTTTTCCCATTTCCCTTGGAACTTCCTCTTTCCTTTGTCTCCATGACTAAAGGCTGCTTGTACCCTCATGAGTTTCATTCCTTCCTCTTTCTTCCAAAATGAGTTGCATGTTCACAAACTTCATCTAGATTTGGAGTAAACGTGTGTATATCTCAAGTAACTATGTAAGCTCAATGTATTTGAGTAAAGTTTCTTGAGAAGACAAATCTACTCCCAAACCAAATCTCTTCTCCTAAATTCTTGAGTAAATCTTTGCACATTTTCCCTTTAGCTTGTCTAAAATTTTCCAATCCATAGTAGTTTTTTGCATATATGCCAATGGGTAAAATTGTTTTTAATTGCAACAATAAGTATTCAAGAGATTTAAAATTTTCTGATGTTTCTTCCTTGTCCTCTTGAGTCTTGGCTTCACACCAAATGAGTGTTTCACTATCCAATCACTTAAAGAATAAAGATGAATCTTAGTTTCATCATCTTGAATTTTATGTCTCCTACAATACACCTCAATGTAGTCCAATTATCTAATTTCCCACCATTTACCTCTCCATTGTACATTGGCAATTCAAATTTAATATCAAACTTTAACGAAGGAATTTGTGAAATATTTTACCATGTCCCTTTGGAGGGTAGGGAAGGTTGTGGCTGAGTAGAAGAAAGAAGAAGATGGAGGTGAGGGTGAGTCGGAAAGCACCATTCCCTCCATTTCATTTGGAGTTTTCTCCTGCTTGTCTCCCTTGTTCTTTGAAGGGTTTGGAGCCTTCACCTGCAACCTTGTATTCCTTTCTTCCATCAGACTTTCATCATTTATCTCATTTCCATGAAATACTTTATGAGATCTTCATCTTACTGTGGAATGTTCATGACTCTCTTCATGAGACATGCTTGGTGAATGCCTCCTTGGAAAACAGGGTAGAGTGATATAATTTTTCTTCTTGAAGGATGAGAGCTTAGCTCTGATTTGACCTTCTCCTCTTGTGGTTTCAGCCTTGTGAGCATCAAAAAAACAAAAAACTCAAACAGCCAAAAACCTAAGCTCATTTACCAACTTGATCTGAAAATGAGTAACACTTGCAAATAATCAAGCCTTCAAAAACCTAAGCTCTGATACCAACTTGATCTGAAAATGATAAAGGCTTGTATTCTTGAAAATATTTGCAAGTTTTAATTCAAGTGTTCTTATGCAAATGGATCAATTTTGCAAACACAATTTTTTTATAGAAATACACATTCAAGATGCAGATAATAAGAAGAAAATAATAGTGAACAGAAAACACATAACACAATAAATGATAAAGGAGTTCACCCCTCTCTTGGGCTACATCTCCTGGTCCAGCTTCCAATGGATCTTTTATATTATTTTCTCAAAGTGATAAAATATGTTCCTTACAATGCTCAAAATTCCAAATAGATGGCTCCAATGGCTTCAAAACATCCAAAAACCCCTAGTTGGTCTTTTTCGACACCTAATTTGGCCAAAAAATGAAGAAGATAGGCTTCCTGTAAGTTCCCCTTCAAACTTGTTGTCTCTGGATCGACAATTTTCACCTTTGTGTGTCCAACCTAGCACCCACGTTCATTTCTGTGCTAAAACCTAGCATCGGGTGCAACCGCAAAACTGTGTGAATTTTAGGACGGTTAGGGCGCCTAACCCCTAACCACTAAACCGTTGGGCATGTGGCTTACCATATGACCGCACGCACACACAAAAGGGGCCAAGTCCCAAGTCAAATGGTAGAGCGACAAGTGTCGACGCGGTTTTAAAATCGTTGGTAATTAAACTCCCGCGCAATGTATGGACCACTGGTCATATGTGTTGTGGGCTGTATGGACCATCGGTCATATGTGTTGTGGGCTCCGTTTGAACTACACGCGTGGGTATTCATATGGTATACATATATGAATGGGGGCTGGGGCTTAGCTCCAACCCTGTCCATGCCCAAACCACAACACATTACAATTCAAGTGATATCAAAACTATATAGTGGTAAGAACCACATGGGTGGCGTGCCGGTTGGGCGGGCATTCCCAAAGCCATACCCCTGTCTGGAGGTCGCAGAGTCGAGTCCTACTGACTACACAAGTTTTAACCAATGCCCGGGTGACACGTGGTGATCCTTGCTTGGGCCACGTGTCACCAATCCATTCGCCACCAAGATGCCACATGTCAATAAATGATTCGACCATCCAACTGCCACTTGTTCACCAACTCAGCCCTGCCACATCAGCGTATGGCTCTTCCATGTCAGCATACGGACCTGCCACGTTAGCATCCGTATGGACTGTATGGACTATACAGTCAATACATTTTTTTTCTCTGTTTGACGATTTGAATAGAATGCGATATCTCACTCATCCGACATTTGTTTGAACCCAAACGAGCTGTGTTGGGTTTGTGACGACGAGGCCTACGCACCCATTTGATTTGAAGCAATTCCGAGAAATTTGAATTCTGAGAAAAATTTGATCCCCTGGATCATCCACAATCATCTCCTATTCTTTCTTAATATTGATTACTTGATTTGAAACAATTATAGGTTTCTTGCTTTCTTGAACTGCCTTCTTTAATTGTTCCATTTTTTGAAGAGTTTTATTTTCCTTTACATGATGAGCATGAACCACATATTCTTAACCTGCTTTGGTTAAATGATATTTATTCTTTTCCCTGTAGAAGATTGCTTTACGATCATATAAGTATGGACTACCTAAGACCATTCCACATTCACTTAGTGGCACTACATCACATGTTACCTCGTCTACATACTTAGATGAAATAGAAAATTTTAATGTGCACTGCTTGGTTATGTGCATTTGATGATTATTTCTTATCCATTTAAGTGTGTAAGGATTATGATGTATTTATGTTTTTATTCCCAATTTCTTAACCAATTCCTCTGAAATTAGGTTAGATTGAGATCCACTATCGCTTAATGTATTAACCTTAGTGTGTTTCATGATGACCCTTATGTGAAACAACTTACTTCTACAATCAATTCCTTCACCAATTTTACCTGTCATACCAACCAACGAGACCTTTGATTCATCACCTAAATCCGATCCCAACTATGTGGGTCGTGTTGTTGCTGCAACTCTTTTCCTCCCTTTCTTTTCCTTGAACCACTTTGGCCTCTTCTTGGGATGAAATTTCCAACAACAGTCCTCATCATTCCCCTCTTTCTTGCAATGCTTGGAAGAGGGTCTCTCTTTCTTTCTTTCCACTGAATTTGACTTCTTTCCATACCATTTCCTCTTGTCCTCTTTTCTCGAAGACGATTCCTCTGATACACCAACACATGTTTTCCCTGCTTCAATGTATGTCGCTTGAACATAAACCTCATCAAGATTAGTTGGTCCAAACATGAATACAATGTTTCGAATATGTGTAGGTAAACCTCCTATATACTTCATAAGAGTTTCTTGGGTGTGTAAATGAATATCTAACATCAATTCCATTTTATGAAAGCCATTTGGGTATTCTTGCATTGTTTGTCCTTTTCTTAGTTTTAAATATTGTCATTCAATTAACGCCTTATCTTTATAACCCAAAGGATAGAATTTCTTCCTAAATGCAAAAATGAAACTTTTCCATGATGAAAATGCATTACCCACTTGTTAAGTTCCATTTTTCAACTTTCTTTGCCACCAGATTAGTGTTGCATCTACAAGTCTCAATGACGCCAACTTGATTTGTGTGGCCTCATCCTTGATCTGTTGCACATTGCAATAGACCTCCATCTGTCTGACCCAATTTTCAAGTCTCTCTACATTAACTTCACCATCATATATGGGTAATTTGAATTTAGCATCAAGTTTTAATAATGGAATTTCATTCTTATGTTTATGAACATGTTTCTTTGCAATGGATTTATAACTTGAACTTGAAGAAGAAGGAGAAGGAGAAGATGGAGGTGAAGGAGGAATTTGAGGAGGATCCTCTCCTTCTTCACTTTTTCCCTTTGAATATTCACACAAATTCGGTTGATTCCTCTCCAAGTAATCCTCGTACAAAACCTTCATCATCTCCGACATGGCGAAGAAAGTTTTTTGAAACTCTTTCTCATCCTGAGAAAGTCCCTCTTTCGATGCCATCTTCTCTCTTTGAAAAGTTCTCTTTCTCAATCCAATCAATGGATTCAGTTCAAAAATATCTCCTTCACCACGAAGTAGATTTTCCCTAGTTAACATGCAAAACTCAAATCCAAACATCAACTAGCTCTGATACCAACTTGATCTAAAAAGATCTTTTACATGACTATGGTTGAGTTATTATGCATGTGTTAATTAACCAATTAGGAAGCTTAAATAAAGAGGATGAATTATATAAGAAATATGAATCCATATAAAAATGTACATAACTGAAATGAATCATAAAACAATAGCAAACCATAACACCAATGTGATAATTGAGTTCGATAATCTTGCCTACATCTCCGGGCCTTTGTCTTAGTGGGTGAGGCTCTCTTATTTCTGTTCAAATCTTAATAAGTACATCACAACTATGCCAAGAGGTTACAAAATGGATTTTCTATTGTTCTACCAGATCTCTAGAACCCAACAGAAGAAACGATACTCAAATCGGATGAGTGGAGCTCCTAGAAATGGCCCTCAAAGGTGTGCTCCTCAACAGTGTCCCTGCATAAAAATGGATTTGGCTTGGAAAATATTCAGCATAAAAATTCTCCTAACCCCCCCTCATGGACTCAAGAAGGCCTATTTTATATAGATCTGAAGTTAGTAACCATATCCCAACTCCCCCCCAAGATATGGCCTCAAAAAGGGCCCAATATCCCCCCAAAAGGGCCAAAATCTCCAAAAACTKTTGAATATTACCCAAAAAATCATATGATATAGTCAAAATTCACTATATTCCAAAATATATGGGCATAGCCCCCAACTAGCTAGCCCATGGTCGTATCAATGTGATCCATGTGGCCAAGTGCCCATGCGTTTTCCCCCTTACTGTTCAACCCTGGTCCTGTGCTAGGCCATGTCGCCAGACCTCAAATATCCACGCACCCTCCATTTCATCCTAGCCTCTAGTATGTAGCCCCCAGTCAATCAAGGCTGGCCCCTGCCAACCGGGGCTTAGCCTAAAACTTCAACATCTATCAGTTTAAATAAATAGCTCACCAACTCTCCACCAAGCGACACCCGTAGCCCGTATGGTTAGCACCCATTTGTTAAGTCGTTGGTGCCTAAGGAGGTTGTTACACATTATTTTCGTCATCCCTATGAGCGTTAATGATGTAAGCCTATATGTTTCCTTCAGAGGGGTCAGTGGCCTGAATTCCTGAAGAAAGAAGGGAGACGAACTTTCCCTAAGAGAAGAAGTTGTATTTTCCTTTGTAAAATCCCTATTAAGGAGGATTTTTGCAGGTTACACTATACACGGGGTGGGGAAATGACTGATTTCCTCACATTTCTCTATAGCTAGATTGGGGAGTTTTCGTTGGTTGTACTATAGCTAGGGTGTGGAAATTCCTGTGCATGGGAAAATGAGCATCTTCTCGATGTTTCTAAAAGGAGAAGCTTCTATAGTGAGGTGGCCTCTGAACAGTTTGGATCTTACTCGCTTTAATGATTTGGTGGGATCATCCTAACCTCATCAACTTATCCTCTTTAGCTTATAAAAGGAGAGGAGATCTCCTGGAGAAAGTTATCTTGGCTTGGGATTAATCTTGATTGGGTTGGAAATTTCTTGAGCTTGTTAGCTTAGTTATATTGTCTTTGATCTTTGATTTGTCAAGATAGATTGTGAGTATCTATTAGATCTACAGTCTCAGAATACTTGGAGGCAAAAGTGTGTGGGAAGCAAGGAACTATTGGAAGGAACCTGACAACATCAAGGCATCTGGTTGTATATTTCTTCCATTTTATTTAATACATATATACTTTTCTTTTCTATATGAATGTTATTTTTCCATATTGTATGATTCCTTGATTATGTACATAGTTTCATATCAAATAGTCTCTGTTATTCTTGTATTCATTGGCTTGTGTTTATTTGCAGATATTTCTCCATAAGCCTCGCGACGGAGCTTGGATTGCATTGGCGAAGTCAAATCTTAAATATTCAAAAGGTATGTTCTAGATCCATTTCTCATTTGATAATTGAAATTAAGGAAAGAGTAGTGTATTGTCGTGTTTTGTTCTAGTTTCATAGTGAAGCTAGGGGGATTGATTTGTGTCTGCACTTAACAATTAGCCCGACAACAAAATTGGCGACCGTATTGGGGAATAGTTTTTTTTCCTGGTTTTCCTTGCTTTCTTTCTTTGATCGCTTGGGTTCTGTTTTCTGAGTCTGTGGGTGATCCATCTAGCCTTTTTGGATCTGAAAGTTCTTTTAGACTCTTTATCCTTTTTCCCATTTTCTTTTGTTTACAGACATTTCCGCACTGCGTTCTATATGCAGCCTGCGGAAACCTTAGCTTGTCTCAATTTGGTTGTTTAGACTAGTGCGAACTTTCCCCACCCTACTCATTGCTAGCCTGTGGAAACTGTTGATTTCAGCACTATAACCTATTGCTGGCCTGCGACGATGTCTATAGAATTTTTTGTATTGGGTCCTTTTGTCTTATGATGCCCAATTTTGTTTTGATCACCTGGGATGAATTTTGGGAGCCTGTATTTGACTGTTTACAGTCTGTTTGACATCTTTTCAGCTGATTTTAGCCATATTTGCTTTGTTTTGGCTTGTTTTGTTTTGAAATATTTGATCTCTTTCTTTGAGTGTCTTTCAGTTACAAAGCATTGTTTTTTCTTAGAATTGTTTAGTGAAAGAACTTCTTTTTCTTTTATTGAATAGTTCATGTTAAAAGAGAAAATTTGTTTGGGTTTATTTGTTTCATATCAATTTTCTATTGTTTTTAGTGTATCTTTGAAACAAAAATCTTATTTCTTTCTTTGCATTAGATTGGGGGAATCCTTGCATTTGAAGTAGATAAATTGCATGATTTTTGGTCTTAAATTCTTAAAAAAATCCCCCCTCATGGCCGGGGGGGGGCATGAATTGTGTATTGGTGTATAGTCTATTTTGCTCATTTCTTGAGAATCTTGATATTGATGAGTTTAATAAATTTTGGGACATTGTGCATCTGGGAATGATAAATGTTTTCTCTTTATTGTAGCATAGCTTTCATCGAAATGAAAATATTGCATCTTCATCTCTTTGCATAGCTTTCGAGTCGGTCAAAACATCATTTAGTCCATGCCATTTTCCTCTTGAGTAACAACAACCTTAAAATAAAGAACTTATAAAAATTGATTAGATATTTTTACATTTTCTGGTAGCAAAACTACATTAGATTAGCTGTAGGGATTTGGAATAGGTGTGAAAGATAACTTTCCAAAGTTGTAAACAAACATAGAATCTTGTGATAGGGAGAGTTCAAATCCAATTGCTACATTTTGTCCTGGGAAGCCCTTCTCACACAAGGGTCAATCATGAGGTCGCATTGAGACTATCAGAGTTACTCACCTTGCTTTGTTGGTCTTGGTGTATAGATTGCACATATTATGGGGGTCTCTTGAAGTTATACTCACAATGATGAGTGGAAGCCTTTCAAGTTGATTTCGGGCTAGAGACCTTACCTTTGCGCGTGGATCGGACTATCAACTGTTTCCCTAGGCATCACTGTAGTAATTGGTAACCTTAGTGTCCTATCTATTTAGGGTCTTTACATGAGGTGAATGTGGAGGGGAAAGTCTTCACGGTACCTGGAATCGACGTTGGCCAAACTCACTCGGGATCCTTGGAAAGTATACCCACGATTATGTGTGGGAGCTTGCACCAAGACATAAGTCCGTTAAGAAGGTCGTCAATGTAACTTTTCCATTCGCTTTATCTCAACCCTTTCTTATATTGTTCTTGCCATGTTGGATTTCATCACCAACTAGTGTGTTCATTGTGAGAAGGTTTTGTTTGCTTGCTTTCTTCCTAGATTTTTAGCATGTGTTGTTTTTTTTCCCTAGCATACTCTAGGTTGGATCTGTGTTTAATGGCATCATTTCCTGAAATGACCAATGAGGGAACCCATTTTCCAGGAGAACCTTTTGTTTTTCCTTCTTATGGAAACATTGGTCCTCCTCACATCACTACTTTGAGCCTTCCAGGTCTCACAATTGGATTACCGGTATGGTTGTTTTCCACTTAGGTAATCTCGAATGCAACTAGTGCTTCTGTTGTAAGCACTTCCCCCCAAGAACATCAACCTCATGTTGATCCTTCACCTTCTTCACCAGTAAGATATTATTTTCCTTCTTCTCTTGCAAGGTCCTCTTTCATTTCATCTTCTTCGCCGAGTGAAAGTAATGAAGCTAGTAGATCGGTGGCTAAGAAGAAGAAGAAAAGGAAGAATAAGAAGAAGAAAAATAAACAAGGGTCCAAACTTCCAACCATTCTCAGACATGTTGGAAAGCCACCAGTTACTGATAATCATTCTGGGAGTGTTGATCATACCAAGATAACCCAAACAAACCATAAGCCCAAGTACCCTTGCAGGATTTGTAAGGGTAGCCATATTCTTAAAGATTGCCCTGGCTTATCTAAGGTTATAGAAGCATGGTCTACACAACCTCACCAACCCATGTTGTTAGCCTCTGAACAACATGTTGATGACCTCCCGTCAACTAGTCAAGATATCATTGGGAAGAAGAAAAGTAGAGTCAAGTTCCTGTGTATGTTATGCGGATGGAGTCATAAAACTCACCTTTTCCCTTGTATGGATGGAGCCTCGAAATTACTGGAAGACATCACTATTTCCTAGCCTCAACTTCTAGCTTCTTATCGCAAGCTTACTCTTGACCCACCTATAGTTGATGGAATGATAAATTTGATCCCTTCGTCGATCAATCCGGTTAATCATGCAGTCAATATGGTCACGTCCTTAGTTGAACCAGTTGAAAAAGTGGTCGATCCGATCCCATCCTTGGTCGATCCCACTCTCCCGTTAGAGAGTGTCACCCAAGCGATCGATCTATTTCCACCTGTCGACCCCATTATCCCCTTGGAGAATGCAACCCAAGTGGTCGATCTAATGTCTTCATCAGTCGATCCTACTCTCTCTCCAAAGAGTAAACCTGATACTTCCCACATAGTTCTTGTTAATATAGAATCTACCATGCTAGGGGCCATTCCACCTTCTCCCGTGGAACCCCCTCCAAGTAATGAGGCCATCCTTTTAAATTGGGGTGTGCTAACTCGACCTCGTCTTCCCTCTCACATTCCTTTCAAGATTACAATACAAGTTTGTGGTTGGGACATTCCTCAAACATTAATAGATGAAGGTTCATCTATTAGTGTTTTTTCCTCTATTGCTTGGCAAGCTTTAGGTTATCCTCATCTTGCATTGGTTACACAGAATCTATTATCTTTAAACAGAAGAACTATTCACCCTTTAGGGATCCTTCCTCAGTTTCCCATAACTTTGTGAGGGAAAAATGTGTTTATTGATGTCATGGTGGTCCAAGACCCCTTGGATTTCGATTTACTCCTTCGGAGAGATTATGTCTATGCCATGAAAGCTATTGTGTCCACTCTTTTTTATGTGATATCTTTCCCACACAATGGAATAATGGTGACTATTGATCAACTTTTGTTTGTTTGTACTAACTTGACCATCAACCCAATGACCTCCCTAAACAGTTCTTATATGCATACAGTATCACCCTCGCCAAAGGTTAATTATGTGGCTTTGTCTCCCATGCCTTCAGTTGCCAATGAAGATGAACCTCTCATTGTAAGCTCAGTCTCTTATGACTTGGATCCAGTAGTTGACATGGTGATCTCTTCAGTAGGGCTATTAGAGCCTGATATCCTTACCCCTATTGTGACCCTTGACATGTGTTCCTTCCAGAGTGTGTTTCTTCCGTCGAGTGAATATCTCTTGGAATCCATGACTAATTTTTGTCCCTTGACATGGTGTCCTTACAAAGCACTGTCCTCTTGGAAGTCATGATCAAGAAGAGAAGTTTGAGCATGGTTTTCTGATTTCAATCTTATTAAAAAATGAAACCGACTTTGAGCATGGTTTTCTGATTTCAAGATCATTAAAAAAAGAAACCGACTTTGGGCATAGTTTTCTAATTTCAAGCTCGTTAAAAAATGAAACCAAATATGAGGATAGTTTTTGCATCTTTGTAACAACCTCATTAAAAAATGAAATAGAGCTAACAAGCATAATTCATGTTTCTGTCTCAATCTTGTTAAAAAATGAAATAGAGGTATGGGGATTGAACCTAGATTCACGAGCATAGTTTTTGTTCCTGTGTCAAGCTCGTTAAAAAATGAAATAGTTTTTCCCTCTCTTTAATTGAGTCAAATATTTCATTATGTATAGTATTTGAAGCTTCTTTTCATCCTCCTATGATGTTGGATGAACCGAATCTTGGGGGGAATTCTTTTAGTATCTGGACTTCATGTTGAAGTTAAAGCTGCTAGTTTCTTAAGCTAGGGGATAAGTACCAACCATACGAATCTGTGAACCATGTGTTGGGAAGTCACAAGCATAGTTTTCTCTAGTTCAAGCTTATGTAAAAATGAAACCACCTACCTCAAGAATAGTTTTATATGGTTCAATCTTCTGTAAAAATGAAACCAGGTCCAAGCATATTTTTGTTTAGTTTTAAGCTTGTGAAAAATAAAATCTATACCAAGGATAATTTTGTTTTGTTTTAAGCTTGCATAAAAATGAAAACAATCTCGAGCTTAGTCTTTATTCTTTCTCATGCTCATAAATACATGAGAATAAGTTACCGAGCTTAGTCTTTTTTCTTTCTCGTTCTCATAAATACCTGAGAATGTAACCGAGTAAACTTTTATCACTTTTTCAGACTCGTAAAGGTTATACGAAAAAGGAACCCCCTAGAGTTCCCTTTAAGCTCTTTTTAGACTCTCTAAACATGAAAAGATTGTCGAGCGATCTTGTTCTTTTCACACTCGTAAAATTATTTGAAGAAAACATTTGATGGGTGGTAGTTTATCACTTTTTTGGTCTCATTAAACTAATTTACGAAAAAGGAACTGAGAGAGTTCTCTTTAAGCATTTTTTAGACTCTCTAAAAATGAAAAACCCCTGATTTTTATTTCTTTGGACTCATTAAAAACACATCGAAAGGCCCATATAGGACCGAACCACTCTTTCTTAGGGTTCGTTAAATATACTCTGAAGGAATCATCTGAAGGATGAGCTTACATTACAAGCATATGTTATCCTCCTCAAGCTTATTTAAAAATAAAGAAGTACTCGCCAGAAATGGTGGGGGCGAATTGGGAAAGAAATGTATCTAAACCTGTATTCTATGGAAGAGTCTCTTTTGAACATGACACCCTTTCACTCGCTTTGTGTCTAGGTTGGAAAATTTGCTTGTCTCCTGATCATACTCCTTTATAAGATTACAAATTGGTCTGTGATCCCTCTTGTTGAGTCAATGTTTTCAAGACAGTTGTTGTTTCGTCAATATGTTCAAAGAGAAGTTCAACCTGGAAAGCCTTCTATTGCATCGTCCATTTCTGCAATCCTTAATCCTTCTATTGCATTGGAAATCCCTGAGTCGGTATTGAGTTACTGGTTACTCTGATCTACATCAAATATTTTTACCCGTTTCATGTCATTGATGGGGGATACATTAAGGCCCTCTTATGACGAGTCTTTTCGTGTCAACTTCAACTCATTATCTAGGAATTAGACTTAGAAACTAATTGGTACCTTGGAACTTGCATGCCTCAATGGTAGGTTTTCTCACTTTCGACAGTGACTTCAACTCATTATCTAGGAATTAGATTTAGAAACCAATTGGTACCTTGAACTCTTGCATGCCTCAATGGTAGGTTTTCCCACTGGCTGTTCAACTTCAACTCATAAATTCACACCCATTGATTGTACTAGTGTACCTTCGGAATCATTGACATTATTGAGATTTCCCCGTGACTTGTTAAATTTGGTGCGGTATTCACTAATGACCAGTAATCAAGTGGTTTCTACCATGTTGAAATTCATCACATGTATTTGCATGGTTAGATTCGTACTATAGAGTGATGGATGTGAAGACCCCGAATATTTTATGATAGATTCAAGTTGTGTTGGAGTATATTCATATTGTACTATTTCATAGATCCACATTATATGTCTTGTGGCTATGTTCAAATTTGAGTCTTTAACACATAGATTCACAGTTTATTTTTGGTGGTTGTGTTCATATTTGAGTCATACTGGCATGGATCCATAGTGTATGTTTGGTGGCCATGAACTATCTTACTTGAAATGGATCTTTGCATGTCGGCATTTATGCTTTGAGTCATTTCTATTATGAGTATGGGAATTCCTACCTTACTGATGATATATTATTGTATTGTATTTCCTTGTTTGTGGGAAGGTTTTCGACCAACGTGTTCCTTGTTCCCTACACACACTCGACAAAGTATTTCAGCTATCACTCTGTTCTAACTTCATACTTTGGGGGGCTCTCTGTTACACATTATTTTCATCATCCCTATGAACATTAATGATGTAAAACTATTTATTTCCTTCAGAGGGGTCAGTGGCCTGAATTCCTAAAGAAAGAAGGGAGAAGAAATTTCCCTGAGAGAAGAACTTGTATTTTCCTTTGTAAAAACCCTATTAGGGAGGATTTTCGCAGGTTTCACTATACATAGGGTGTAGAAATTTCTAATTTTTGCACCTTGCTCTATAGCTAGGTTGGGGAGTTTTCGTAGACAACACTATATCTAGGGTGCATAAATTCTTGTGCGTGGGAAAAATGAGCATCTTCTCGATGGTTCTATAAGTATAAGCTTCTATAGTGAGGTGGACTTCGAATGGTTTGGATCTTACTCACTTTCATGATTTAGTGGGATCATCCTAACCTCCTCACCTTATCCTCTTCAGCTTATAAAAGGAGAGGAGTTCTCATGGAGAAAGTTATCTTGGCTTGGGATTAAGCTTGATTGGGTTGGAAAGTTCTTGAGCTTGTTAGCTTGGTTAGATTGGCTTTGAGCTTTGCTTTGTCAAGATATATTGTGAGTAGCTATCAGATTTATGGTCCTAGAATCCTTGGAGCAAGAAGTGTGTGGGAAGCAAGGAACTGTTGGAAGGAACCTGATAACATCAAGGCATCTGGTTGTATATTTCTTCCATGTTCTTTAATAGATATATATGTTTCTTTCCTATATGAATGTTATTTGTCCATATTGTATGATTCCTTAATCATGTGCATCGTTTCATATCAAATAGGCTATGTTATTCTTGTCTTCGTTGGCTTGTTCTTATTTGCAGATATTTCTCCATAAGACTTGCGACAGAGCTTGGATTGCATTGGCAAAGTCAGATCTTATATATTTAAAAGGTATGTTATATATCCATTTCTCATTTGATAATTGAAATTAAGGAAAGAGTAGTGTACTTTCTTGTTTTGTTCTAGTTTCATAGCGAAGCTAGGGGGATTGATTTGTGTCCACACTTAATAATTAGCTCGATAATAGAGGTCAAAGGTTCGAACCTCCAAGCCTAACAAATTTTTACCCAAATTTCATTGGGAATCCACAGGGTCCCACGTGGCACCACTTGATTGGGCCACATGGCAACCTAGGATTGGACCACATCGTCAAATTGTACACCCAGTCATCCTCGTTGGCTTGTGCTTATTTGCAGATATTTCTCCATAAGACTCACAATGAGGCTTGGATTGCATTAGTGAAGTCGGATATTATATATTTAAAAGGTATGTTCTATATCCATTTCTCATTTGATAATTGAAATTAAGGAAAGAGTAGTGTACTTTCTTGTTTTGTTCTAGTTTCATAGCGAAGCTAGGGGGATTGATTTGTGTCTGCACTTAATAATTAGCCTGATAACAGAGGTCAGAGGTTTGAACCTCCCGACCTAACAAATGTTTACCCGACTTTCATTGGGAATCCATAGGGTGCCACATGGCAACACTTGATTGGGCTACATGGCGACCTAGGATTGGACCACATCGTCAAATTGTACGCCCAGTCATCCTGCCACCTGTTCGACATGTTAGCAGTCTATACACCCAATCACCCCGCCACATGTTAGTCCATATGCCTATTCACCTGCCCAACTATCATCTATACTGCACATTTACATCTTCTGTAGGGCCACGCCACTGTACGGACTGCCACATGTGATCTGTAGGGTGACACGTGTCAAATCCATACAATGCCAACTCAGCCTAAAAATGATGAATGTGAGTGACATGTGTCACCACCTAGTGACACCATGTTAGCATGATGATGTAATGATGATGTCATCTTGATGCATGTTGACGTGACCTTTCGTACATGATGACATCAACATTGACTTTGACCTGTTGACTTTTTGCATGTTTTGCAAAATGAACAAATCGCCATAACCTGAGCATACGACATCTGTTTGAGCCCATTCAAGTTGTGTTTGGTTCATATTGATGAGGGATACACACACATACATTTTGAAACCATTATTATAACTTTGATTTTTAGGCCTTTCTAAGCCCCATCAACTTTCAAGCTCCTGGATCAAATTCTGGATCACAATGTCACCCAAACCACAACAAGATATGGTTAAAGTATCCTTGTCTAGTTTTGGATATTGATAAGGGTCCATCACTTTTTCTTGTTCCTCTTTACAATCTATGTAGAATAATTTCTTCTCACCACACTTATGCCCCTTACTATACTTTTTGTCACTATCGAAACATATTCCTTTTCTCTCCTTTCATCCAATTTTTGAGGTGTCAACATTGTAGGTTTAGTGAGGTTAGGAATGGGAATATTTCTCTCCCTATAGGTGTCAATGTAAACCCTTCTGGTAACCATACTTTTACCTTCAAGTCTCTTTTCCACATTTAAATCCTTATCCATGCATTTAAGCTTAAATATGATCACCTCATGTTGAATGCTCTCCTTTAAACTACCCATAAAGAGATCCAACAATTTATCATCTAGAAGGTATTTCAATCTAAGACTCATTTTTTTAACTATTGAATGTGCTTTGTAACTAGACCTTTTTGCGTAAGATTTGTTAATTGACTAAAGAACATGTTCCTCATATTATCTCCATGATGTGTTATTAATTCTACATAAAAATGGACCAAGAGACAACATAGTCATTTTTGTGTTCACAAATCCATCAATACCACACAAAATTATTAGGTTCTAAATATAATAACGCAATAGTTACCTTTTGTAGGGTTAACACTTGGTGTTTATCAAAGAATCTCCCCATTATGAATATTATCCCAAGCATGGGTTCATTACCATCAAACTTCCTCATATTGATCTTGGTAATGAAGTAGTTGTTTAGTCTTGGTCCCGAGTTAAAACCACAATGGTTTGGATCTTGGAGTGATGAATTATCAAGTATGTGGGACTCAATCCTCTTGTTATCTATGTGTGACAAACATTTATCCATATGTGACTGAGACTATATCCTCTTGTTCTCCTTATCTTATTCTTGAGAACGAGAATTTAGGATAAGAAATATTGTGATCTCCTTTGTAAGGTCCTCCTTGATGTCTTTGAGATTCTATTTAAGATAATGTTTACTTTCTATCTCTTTGAGAACATATTTCCTTGCCATGTTTAATTTGATATCATATTTAAAATTTTGGAATTTTATTTTACTTGCCATATTTAAGATTCCAACCTTCTTTTCCATTCTAGTTTTCATGCTCACTATTTTATTTTCCAACTTGGACACCTTAAATTCCACATATTCATTCTCTTCTCTTGTTAAGAATGAGACTTCATAAACATTTGTAGGCGTTTCATTTTTCTTACTGCATGTATACATGATGGGATAGGGTTTTTTAGGGTGTTATGGGAAAGGGAGTGCAAGGATATATAACTCTTTGATATACCATCATATTTTCAACAGTAGTAGTCAACTGATATTTCATGACACTAAGAACAATGGACCATAGTACATACCATTAACCATACTACCTTATTCCTAGGTAAGTGAGAGTGATATGCTTGGTGTACTATTTATATAGACAACTGAATGGAAAAGTATGGTCTCAATTATTCCTATGGGGATTTTGATATACCCTAGGGTAACATGGAAAATCAAACCTGTATAAATATTCTATCTAACTGAACTGGATTATTTTCAGTACGAAATGAGAGTTGAGATACAATAAAGAAATATACAGAGATATTGCAAGAGATCCAATAATATAACATAGATATATCATATGTATATAAGGATGTAATGTCCCCGTTGGCCTAGGAAGCATAAGGAATGGTTATGCTAGCCCAAATTGGTTCTCGTAGGTTAAGTCGGAGAAGTTACCTAGGGAGCTCAACTTTTTCCTAGGAAATGACTTTATAAAGTGAAAAAGGGGGACATGGGTCTTAGGCAAAATAAAGTCACTTAAAAATTATAAAGTGTGCAAGCATAAATTGACTTTGAAAGAAAATTAAAATGTAAAGTGAGCGGGAAATAACTCAACAAAGAAGTAAAAGAGGGGAAAGAGGAGGCGCCCCTCATTCTTGCATTTGCTCATTAAGAAAATAGATTTGAGAGATATTGAGAAGAGATTCTAGGGTTTTTGGAAACCCTTATGTTTATCTTTGGTTTTGGTGTTAAAACTATATACCCTAACCAGATCTGAGAAAAAAATCACCTCAGATTTCGTCAGTGGAATTCATTGACAAGGACACTATCATTTCTAGAAATCGATTTTTGGAGTTTGCTAAAACATTTTAGTGGTTGCTGAGTATTCATTAGGGGATCGATTTCTTATTCACGGGATGAGTCTACTTGTGGCAGCACTATTCCTCTCTATAATGTGCACATATTCATTTGTGTGGGGTTGTTATTGCTTGATGGTGGTGTTCTTAACCTGGAGGTGGAGCTTATTGTAACCTGGGTGCTATCATAGTCACAAACAGATTAGATATCTCTGTCATAATGAAGGAGGTCAATTTTTCTTAAGAAATTCGTGGGTCCTTATCCCCAACCATTTGTTGTGAGTTTGGGAATGCATTACCTGAATATAGAAGGGAAAATTTCTTGTGAGAATGGATAAACTCCATTGCTGGATGTATTCCAAATTATAGGGGTCGAGTTCTTGTTCATAGAAGATGGATCTTGGGTTCAGAGGATGAGTTTCCCCTTGCTGGAAAGTGATACATTCATTGGGGGTTCGATTTAGCTTTGTGGGGGACAAATTGTCATTGTTGGGTCAATTTCTAAGGGAGGAGGATGGCATGAGCCTTGCTGGGCACATTTTACATATAGAGGCACAAAAATCCTTTGAAAACTCAAATCGTGGATTGGAAGGCTATCCCAAGTGGTTGATAGGTGATTCTAATAATTATTACAACAACAACAAAGTTCACTTCTCCTCGCAGATAGATGCTCCATCACCACTGTATAACAGGCCCAAATCTATGAGTATTGTTGCTAATAAACAAGTGTAATTTTTCTGCTATGTTTCCTTATTCAATGATTGTGATTTTGGTTCCCATTATGTCTGTTGTCATTTATATTTTCTACGGTGAAAGAGAACAGTGAGGGCACATGAAATATATGCCAACCATCTAAAACACTTCAAGAATTCATCTAAAATACCATAACAACAAATTGGGTAGTCAAACAATGAGAAATAGCCTACGTCCCAAGTGTTTGTCAAAGGCCCACACTCAGGAATTCATATAAAATTGCTACAGCAGTGAGTAAATTTATAACAACCTCTATAAACATTTCAGTGGAAAATTGTTTGACGAAAGGCCAGCATAGTAAAACCAAGAAAAAGACCAAAAATAATTGAGTGGGAATACTATAGCGGTATTAGATCATGTTCCTCTACATATGTGGTCTCTAAGGGGCATTTAAAATCATATTTATGAGACCAGAAGACGAGAAAAACATTACCTACCAGAGACGTAGGGGAAGAACCCCATATCCCTCTGGGTGGGAAGAATAACAAGTGGTTAGAGAAGAAGGGATAGGAGAGGCAACACAATCTATCATACCTAAGGGAAAAGGAACTATGGCAGAAGAAGATGATACCAAAATCAACAGTTTGTTCAATAAATTGAATGACTTGGTCAAGGGTCAAAAGGCCAAGATGGATCTCATGGGGCAGTTTGCTAAGAATTCGTTGGAGGGCACAAGGAAGCAGAACACGAATGGTGATGGGGGTTCAAACAATGGAGAAGGAGGCCACTCATGCACTACCATGTAGAGCCACCTCCACTTGTACTCGAAATCCCCCATACCCATTATGCCTCAATTTTTGGGGAATGAGGTCATAGATCCATTAATGTAGGGTGAGAAGGATGAGCCCTATAGGGCATATCTAGAGGAGTACATGAGACTAGGAGATGATTTCCACTCAACCTTGTCCTTCGTGGAGTTCTGAAATATGAAGAGAAAAAACCAACCGAGAGCGCCCATGAGGGCCATGACACACAATTTTGAGTTGCAGTGTACCATTGGGAAGGTCACTATTCCCAACTTCGATGGGGGCTCTAAGTGCTCCATTTTATCATGGGTGTAGAAGCTCGAAACTTACTTCCATATACACCAAATGATAGAGACAAATGCCATTAAATTGGCCACCTTGCACTTGGATGGTGAGGCCCATGAGTGGTGGTACCATGGCTTAGTGACCTTGGGAAATGTCGAGGTTACCTCCCACCTAGACTTCACATAGAGACTCATTGAGAGATTTGACAAGAAGGACCTTGAGCTTCACTTCAGAGAGTTGGCTCAACTCAAATAGACAGGTAGCCCAAAGGCCTATATATATGAGTTTCATAGGGTCACTATGATGGTGTCAAACATTTCACAGGGACGTTTGGTGATGTTGTTTGTTGAGGGGATAATGGAGCTTCTACGGGGATGGGTCAAGGCCTATAAGCATACCTCTTTATAGGATGCAGTCAGCAAGGCTTGGGACATGCAGGATGCAGTACCTAAAAGCCAGTCTCCTCCCAAACCCACTTTTACCCCAAAGACTAAGGAAATCAAACCACCTCAGAGAGATTGGGCTGGAAATCCCAAACTGGATGAAGAGACCAGGAGAGAATTGAGGAAAAATAAATTGTGTTTCAGCTGTCAGGAGCCATGGGCACCAGGGCACAGATGCGTCGGGAAGAATAGAATGGGAAAGGCCCATTACATTGAGTTATACTCTGAAAGTGACAATGATGAGGATGAGGAGGTGCAGCGGGCATAAGACCAAGGACATCTAGCATAAGGAGAGGAGTCTTCACAGGTTGGGGCTAAGGACTGAGTCATGGCATCGATGTCAGTATTTATGTGGTATCATACCTTCAGGGTAAAAGGTGTCCTATAGGGGCACAAGGTGACAATATTGATCAATGGGGGGAATCCCATAACTTCACTAGCGGTAACATGGTCGAGAGGAGAGGAATTCCGACAGAGCAATTCGATGGGTTCAAAGTAATCATACTAGGAGGCCACTAGATGAGTTGCACCAAGAGGATTCCCAAGCTCACAATAACCATGGGAAACTACTCAATGAAAAATGATTTCTTTGTGGTGGACATACCAGACACCAATGTAGTGTTGGGCATTCAATGGCTTTACTCTATTGGGATATACACTACTAATCACAGGACCATGGAGATGGAGTTCATAGGCTCGGATGGAAATAAAGTGGTCCTACGAACCATGCATTGGTACCCATCAAATATTCTGTCATCGCACAACATGGAGAGAGTTATGAGGCATGGTGATATAGAGTGGGTTGTAGAGTGTTTTATTTCTGACAGGGATCCACTTGACTGTCTGCAACAACTTCTAGAGGACTTTGTTGAAATTACTAAGACAACTGAGAGGGGGGGGGTGAATCAATTGTTATTGTGCTTAAACAATTTTAAGTCTATTAAAACATTCTTAATCTTTCTTCAAGAGATCATCAACATTATATAGCATATGGACAGTAAACGTAAAGAGCATCAGTCTCACATAAGGTATACACATAGATATATTTTCACGAGGAAACCCATAAAGGGATAAAACCTCTTCATCTTCGAAATGATAGGAATTCTTTTAAGTTCTTTACATCATCTATAATTGAGCACCAACTCAATGTGAGGCTGTTACCTCTATTTTACAAGCTGCAACTTGTTTGAGAGCACTGACTCTCTTGTTTCTCTAGCATCCACTAGAAGGAAGCACAAACTCCCCTAATTTTCCATCACCAACTGGATGGAAGCACCAACTTCCAGTTACACAGGCTCCAACCTGTATAACAGATAACACTTGTTCTCCCTTGCACCACCCTGCCACCCTGGTTTCTCTGGCTACAACTAGATGGAAGCTACAACTCCCTGTGTTAAAGCTCCCACTTGAACCTCTGAGGAAAACAATCCTCCCTAGAACCTCCCAACCACCCTTGAATATAAATGATTAATTAAACAAGCAACTACATAAATAAATCGATTCTTACCACTTCTTCTCTGTTCTGTAAATCTGGTCTTCTTCTAACTGTTCTACAATTCTTCTCTTCCTTTGTCTGTTCTGCAAGTCTGCTCTGCTTCAACATGTTCTGTCATTCTGATCTACTTCAAGTCGTTTCCTCATCTATTACTCTTGTCTGAGTTTTATCTCACACTGTGCATATTTTCAGTCTCACACTGGGCATATTTTCAATCTCACACTGCACATATTTTTTGGTCTCACACTGGACATATTTTTTGATCTCACACTGCACATCGTGTGATTTCCCCTTTCTTACTGTTTAAATAATTTTTTGTCCAGAACAACCAACCACGCACAGTCTGTGTGATTTTATTTTATGGACCTCCCCCACAATAGTTACTCTTCGCATCTTCTTAGGAAAAAGAAAAACCGTCCGAGCAACTGAAATGCCAACCGATCAGGAATCATGAATCATTTTCACTAACAGATTCGTAACTGATAAATTAACTATGAGAGAGAAAAGTATCCCTCCGATCATATTCAAGTTTATCTACACCGTTGGATGAACTTTATTAATCTTTCCTTTAAATCGAGTTTTGACATTTCGGCATTCCGGTGGCCAAGTGTCTCGACACTTCATATCACAATATCCGAAACTCCGATATAGATCTTTTCTACACTAGCTCCTTCCTCAATATTACCAAGGCCATGACCAAGCGCTTATGCATAAAGTGATTTTCGCGAATTCTCATTTCGTGAGTTTGAAGATGAGGCATCTCGACTCTCCAAGTCGTGATCCCCGAAACCCTGAGATGGAGTTGAGATCAATGGTCCATGATCTCGATGAATCTATGGTCCAGATCTCATCGTGAATTCACATCTCGTGATTCCTTTGATGGAGGTCCTTGTCACTCCAAGTTGCGATAGGTGAAACACCAAAATGAAGATTAAATCAATGGTCCACGATCTCGATGAATCTACGGTTGCGATTAAATTTGGATTTCACATATTTAGATTTCAATGGTCATATTTCTTGCCCTTCCAAGTCGCGAGTCGCGAAACTCTGAAATGGAGTCAATGGTCCAAATCACACCTTGATCTGACAGCTGCAATTAAATCGTGATTTCACATATCACGATTTCAATGGTCATATTTCTTTCCTCTTCAAGTCGTGAGTCGCGAAACTCTGAAATGGAGTCGACGGTCTAAATCACACCTTGATCTGACGGCTGCGATTAAAGCACGATTTTTCATATCTTGATTTCAATGGTCATATTTCTTGCCTCTCCAAGTAGTGAGTCGCGAAACTCCGAAATGGATTCGACGGTCCATATCACACTTTGATCTGACGACTGCGATTAAATCACGATTTCAATGGTCATATTTCTTGCCTCTCCAAGTCACGAGTCACAAAACTCCAAAATGGATTCGACGGTCGATATCACACCTTGATCTGATAGCTACAATTAAATTGTGATTTCGCATATCACGATTTCAATGGTCATATTTCTTTCCTCTCCAAGTCGTGAGTCGCAAAACTTTGAAATGGAGTCAATGGTCCAGATCAATAGTCCCAATCAACACTTGATCTGACGGTCATCGAGAAATTTCATCCAAAAAAATAATTTGCGATCATCCTCCTTGAATTTCAAAATGTACACTCGCTCGGGGGTTTCCTGGACCTTTTCAAATACAGCTTCATCTGGAAATACAATTTGATCAACTTATACTACATTACTTGTTTTATAAAGCCATTGAAAATGCAACAAACCCTCATCTCCCCTAGCTACATGAACAAGTCCTTTTTGAGTATCTGGCACAACGCGTGTCCCCTCCAGAGACATCATTCCAGCCCGAAAATCCAACATGATCTCCTGACAAGTGAATCGGAGACCATTGGACATTGGGTCAAACCCTTCACCCAGCAACCATGAGCGCCAGACACGACATTAATAGCTTTGAAAACTTTCGTTAGTTGAAGGGATGATGCATTACAGCATATAGAATCCGTTATGACCAAACCCTACAAACCCTCTCTGCAGCGTCTTCTCATAATGCCCATCTATTTCATACTTTTTGTACTCATGCCATCTTCACTATTGTACTTGCCATCAATGACAAGTATACAAGCATGCACTGTCTATTAAAGATTTACCAACATTCTCCCCCTTTGGAATTAATGGAAACTCAAGCACCCACATGTAGTTGAACTCTCCTCCCGAACTCTTTTCTCCCCCTTTGACATGAATGTCAAAGAAGAAACATGCTCCCCCTGATTTGTTGCAAAACATACTCCCCCTGTCAACTATGAACATCTTGGAAATACACTATATATTCAATAAGTACTCCCCCTGACTAGGTGAACAGATTAGACACAAGAAATTATAACCCCCAACTTTTGACGAAGATATCCAAAAGGGGTTGTTGCTAATGGTTTTGTAAATATAATTGCAATCTGTTTTGTAGAAGGTATATAATTCAGTTGAACAATTCTGTTTGTAACTTGTTCTCTGAGAAAATGGTACTTTATTGGAATATTCTTAGTCTTGGAATGAAGAACAGGATTCTTGGAGACACTAATGGCACTGGTGTTATCATAGTGAATTGGAATGGGATCAGTGTAAGTTACCTTCAGATCTGCAAGAGTTTGTATCATCCATAAAATTTGTGTGCAGCAAGTAGAAGCAGCAATGTATTTTTCCTTTGTAGTGGATAATGAAATGGATCCTTGCTTTTTACTAAGCCATGAAACTAATGAGTCACCCAGAAAGAATGCTCCTCCACTGGTGCTTTTTCTCTCATCAACACAGTTTGCCCAATCTGCATCTGAATAAGAAATTAAATGGAAATTCTGATTTCTGGGATACCACAGACCATAAGTCATTGTTCCCTTCAAGTATTTAAATATCATTTTGATAGCTACCAAATGGCTTTGTTTAGGAGCAGACTAATAACGACCTACCATTCCAATAGCTTGCATTATATCAGAACGGAATGTTGTGATGTACAAAAGACTGCCTATCATAGAGAGATATGTCGTTTGATCAACATCAGGTGAGATATAATCTTTACTCAGCTTGCAACCAACCACCATAGGTGTGCTAGCTGGAGAAGAATCTTCCATATGAAATTTCTTCAACATCTCTTTCAAATATTTTTCTTGAGAAAAAAATATTCCTGCAGAACTTTGTTTTACTTGTAAGCCAAGAAAATATGACAATTCTCCTATCATGGACATTTCAAATTCTGTTTGCACAGAGTCAGCAAACCATTGGACAGATGATTCATTAGTACAACCAAAGTTAATATCATCTACATAAACCAAAACAACTAGTAAATTATCACCTTCAGACTTAATATAAAGGTTATTGTCAACAATACCTTTCTTGAACCCTTTTTCTTATAAAAATGTGTCCAGTCTATAATACCAAGCTCATGGTGCTTGTTTTAGTCCATATAAGGCCTTCTTCAGCTTACAAACATAATTATGATTATCTGTCAATGAGAATACTTCAGGTTGCTCCATATATACTTCTTCCTCTAGATCTCCATTAAGAAATGTTGACTTAACATCCATCTGATAAACTTTAAATTTTTTATGACATGAATAAGAAAGAAACATTTTGATGGATTCCAATCTTGCCACTGGTGCAAACGTTTCATCAAAGTCCCGACCTTCAACTTGTGCATATCCTTTACAGACCAATCTGGCTTTATTTCTAACAACTTGCCCTTTTTCATTCATTTTATTTTTGAACACCCATTTGGAACCTATTACATTCTTATCTTCAGGTCTAGGGACAAGCTCCCAAGTATTGTTCTTTTCAATTCGATCAAGATCTTCATTCATTGCTCTAATCCAATCATCATCCTGGCTAGATTCCTCAAAAATTTTAGGTTCAGTCATAGATAAAAAGGAAACATGAGTTTTTTCTGAGTCTTTAATCAATTTCCTTCTTGTCTGAACTCCTTTATTTATATCCCCAATTATCTGATTTTCAGGATGATTCTTTCTAATAATTATGAGAGGTGATTTTGCTTCTTTCTGTTGATTTGTGTCAGTCTGAGTATTTGTATCTTCATATGATTCAGATTCTTCCTTTTCTGATCCTTGGACCTGTTCATCTTCATCTTCAACTATATCTTTTGTTCTTGGTTCAACACTGCTTACATTTTTGACTGGGATTTCTTCATCAACTTTTATATCTATACAATCAACTAGTTTATGAAATCTCTTATTGTAGCATCTGTACCCTTTACTATTTGTATCATAACCCAAGAAGATACCTTCATCAGACCTGTCGTCATATTTGCCAATATTTTCATCATTGTTCTTGATATAACATTTACTCCTGAAGACTTTAAAATGCTTGATTGAAGTAACTTTTCCAAACCATAGTTCATAAGGAGTCTTGTCATTGTGTGGCCTGAGATGAGCTTTGTTAAGGATATGAATAGTTGTATGAATTTATTCCACCCAATATGTCTGAGGTATGTTCCTTTCATTCATCATTGATCTTGCCATTTGCTGTACTGACCTATTCTGCCTCTCAACAACTCCATTTCGCTATGGAGTCCTTGCAATTGTGTACTCTCTTTTGATCCCATGTTTATCACAAAACTCTTTGAAATTCCCTGAACTAAACTCTCCTCCTCTATCATACCTTACTGCCTTTAATCTTTTTCTTGTTTGATTCTCAGTCAAAGCCTTAAACACTTTGAATTTTTCAAATGCTTCAGATTTTTCTTTCAAAAAGGAAACCCAAGTTAGTCTAGAATAGTCATCAATAATCAACATAAAGTAATTTTCTTTTCCTGTACCTTCTTTCCTTGATGGTCCACATAGATCCATATGTACTAATTGGAGAGGTTTTTCTGTTGAAGGAATTTTTTTAGATTTGAACTGAGTGTGAGTAAGCTTTCCTATATGACAGGGTTTACAAACAGAGTCATATGGCTTTGATATCTTCGGAAGATATTTTACTGCCCCATTTTTTCTGAGTTTTATTATGTGATCAAAATTTAGGTGACCAAGTCTCCTATGCCACAACCAACTTTCATCATATTTTCTTAAGTGACATTCTTCTTTTTCTTCTTTTAACACATAGACATTATTTTCTGTTCTTATCCCTTTTGCAATCAGTTATCCTGAACTCAAAGCCTTTATTTTACAGTCTTTAGAATTAAAAACAACTTCACATCATTTGTCACAAACTTGATTGACACTTATTAGATTATGTTTCAAACCATCTACAAACAACACATCTTGATCTTTTCCTTTGCCATTACTCAGGCTTACCATTCCTTTACCTTTTATTTTTCTTGGTGTGTCATTTCCAAAAGTTACATTCCTTGATTTATTTTCACTTAAAGTTAGAAACTTACTTTTGTCTCCAGTCATATGTTCGGAACATCCACTGTCAATATACCAGGGATTCTTTTGTTTTTGGGCTGATAATACTAGTCCACACTTGTCATCTGCTTTCTTCTTCCAAACCTTGACATTTTCAGCAGTGGGGTTCAAGTCTGGATTGTATTTCCTTAAGTGATAGTCTGCAGCTTTATGTCCATAATTATGATAGTTGTAACATTCTGGTTCACTGAATAATAGATCATAACGATTTTTATGCTCATAACTATTGTTGTGTTTCACCAGTGTCCTTCTCCCAGTCATCACATGATTTATAATCTATGATTGTTTGTTGCTTGGTTGTCTCAATCTTTGTTGTGGAAGATAGTTATTCATTGAATATCTTGATTGTTCATATCTAAATCTTAAAGAACAGTTTATAGCTTTGTGACCAAAATTAGAGAAGAAAAAACAATAACCATAGAAAAAATCTTTGTACCTTGAAAAAAGTTGTCTTCTTTAAGGAGGTCGATTTCTTTCATGCCAATAATCTTTCTAATCTACAAATTTGGTTCTGGTGCTTTTTCTTTCATTCCTTCTTGGTGGCTGATTTTTCTTCTTTGTTTCTACAGAGTGACTGTTGTCAATGTTTGAGGATTTGACAAACTTGAGAGATTATGTATTACTTGGATGATCACTACTTGATCCTTCCTCATATCCCAATCCAGCTTTCAATTTTAAATTTCTTTGCTAATTTAGAATGGAGGTTAATCCTTCTAAGGCTTTAATACTTGGCAGATTTTGGTGATACAATCCTTTAAACTTCTCCATTTCTTTTTTGGTTTTTACTATCTCTTCTTCTAAGGCTTCACACCTGACTTTCTTCTATGACAATAATTGTTTCATTATGTCTTCTATTTTCTTTTCCTCTTCTAATTCCACTTTCAACAGAGCAAAGTCTTCATAAGGTTTTTCACTTTCTTTCATGAACTGTATCAGCAATTGTTTTTGCTTTCTGTTCTTAATTCTGAGTCTGTCAATTTCTTCCAGTGCACTGATCAGTTCTCCTTCCATATCAACCATAGCTTCTTCATCATTATCATCACTGCCTATGCTTTTATTATCGTAATCCTCTTTGACCATGTTGGCAGCCATTTCTCATTTTTATCCTATCTTTATAATATGCCTACACAAGTGTTTCAGAACCCTTGATTCTCATCGCAATCTTTTGAATAAAACAACACTATTATCTTGCGCATTTGCACACCTTCCTTTTGTTCTCGTTTTCACGACTGCAAGCGTGAAAAATTTGATTTCGAAGTCACATCAATGGCATTAAAATCGTCACTGGATTATTATGGTTACTCTTGTCTATGTGTTCATTGCATTTCCAATTCAATTATGGTCACACTGTTGGCAAGACACCAAAACCTTTACTCATTTGGCATTTTTTTGTTGTTAATATGACTACATTTTTATAAGACTGTGATGATATTCTAATGATTGTGATTGAGTCCTTGATTCAATGGTGGTTTGATGTTCTATTGCTTTTGATCGAATTCAATGGTTTCATAACAACGGATTAACATGGTGATTAGACCCTTAATTAAATGGTTTCATAACAACGCATTAACATTGTTATTAGACCCTTAGTGCAAAGGTTTCATACAATGCATAAGTTTTATGGTCAAATCCTTGGTGCTATATTCAAAATATTGCTTTGTTTTAAATCATGCAAACACTATTGTTGTGCAAATATTTGGGTCGACTTACCATAGTTTTCATTAATTGTTTGAGTGACATTGCTTTTAACACATTGAAATAGTGATCACCATAGCGTCGTCGATTGTACATTCGATATGAATGTTTTGCATGGGTCTGGTTTCTTCCACCACCCTCACACACTTAGGCATTAATGCCTGCCTTATGTCTCGGGTTACCTCTGTTGGTCTTGGGGAAGCCTGTGAGCTCATGGTCCTGCGTATACCCTATCCAAACCCTTGCCCGTTTACCCAGATCACTGTGTGCTCTCCCTTATGGCACCTGTGGTGTGCGTAGAACCTAATGGCAGCCAAACGCTCCTGCTATTTTACAATGCTCGTGAGGATTTGGAAAATAATGGTTGGTTGAGTTTTATCCAAAAATTTGAGGGTTTCAACCTCACGGTAGCCCAACAGTTTTCCATCACCTTCGATGGATGCAGGTCTAAGGTCAGAGACATACAACTCGAGCTAAATGAGGAATTCCTCAGCTTGGCTACAAGCTTACCAGCTATAGGGCAGAGGTGGTTTAAGAATTCAAAAGTAGACGAGGTGTTGTGGACGCTCCTATTCACATCGAGGAAGATTGTTAGTTGTGATAGAGGTATGCTTGTCACTACCCTCAAGACCAGATGGCATGATCTATTAGCAATTGTTAAGAAATTCATGACTTGCGAAGGCCATTATGGTTTGGTGTTCCTTTACCATCTTCACTTGCTAATAAATTTCATAGAATACCCTTTGAACATGCCTCACTATCTCCTACGCAGTCTTTACAAAATGTCCAAACGATTTAAGCGTGAGAAGGATGATAGCAGCCTTTTCCATCACTGCTTGATCAAAATCATTATCGTTCATCATTTGAGCCTTAGTGGTGACTGTTGGCAAGCCTTCCTATCAAGGAATGGCTTTTCCACTCCCAAGTGTGTTCAAGTAGACAAGGTTTTGGTCACTGAAACCCTGGTTGGGCCTACTGTGCCACCTCCTACCCTTCTACCCCCTGTCAAACCATCAAATTTCCCCAACATTGACCTACCCGATACCATGGTCGACCCATGTACTAAAGACAATACTAAGGCCGTCAAGAGGCCTATAAGGAAGAAATTCAAAGGTGATACTGGTGTCAACAGTAAGGGAAAGAAAAATGCACGATGGATATCGAGATGTGCTCGGAACAAGCCCAAAAAGAGCACTGAAAAAAGCCTATCATCTTGAGTGAGAATTCAGACTCTGAGATTGAATGCTTCTTGGTTGAAGAATACCCTTACTCTCATGGCCTCTGCTCTGTGGAACCCTATGACTATGTTTCCAACCTACCTTCGTGCCTCAAGAACAACCCTAAATTCCCGGGAATTAATCTTCACAGTGACACCCCTAGTAACTTGAAAGAACCCTTGCCTGTAATGCCAAGGTCTGATCAATCACTGTGTACTCAATGCAATTCCTGGATTGAACATTACTACACATATGTTCCCCTGTTGCAATCTAAGAGTAAATCATTAGAGGAACACGTTACTGTGTTGTTAAAGGAGAATGACAGGCTACAAGCCAACAAGAAGAAGCAAAAGACTATGGGTTCAATTGTCCTCTGAAATGTTGAGGCAGCTACGACCTTTGTCAACTCAAAGCTATCCTGAATGAAACGTTTTCCTACAACCCAGGTATGATTATTTCAACATTGATTTTGAATGATTTGGTTTGAACTAGCATTCCCGATTATGTTTTCTCTCAATTGGTTCTGTTTGTTTTAATAGATTCAGAAACGGTTCTGTTACTTCGAATTTCCAGGAATGATTTCATTTTTATTTGAATTAGTATAAAATATTTCGTTCTGGATTAGTATAAACTATTTTGTTTTGAAGATTTGTTTTCTAAAATCGAGTATAGCTATGTTCTGGATTAATACGATTTTTTTGTTCTTGGATTGTGTCGGCTCTGAGTTAGCTCGATTTGGTTTTGTTTGGTTTGATTTTGAAACGATTCTTTATGTTTGAATTAGCATAGTCTTTTGTGTATGCGATGCATTAATATCAAAGATTGGTTTGATAAATACAATGTAATCTATTGATTCGAAAAAACAACTCCGTTAGTTTTGGATTTAAAAACGATTATGTTAAGTGTTGGATTGACATATTGTATCGATATTGAATTTGTACCAAAGATTTGTTTGATATTTGTTTATACTCTGTTTCGATTGAAATGGATCCAATTACAATTTCGTTTGTTCTCAATTTGCATAAAAGTTTTGGTTTGTTGTGGCGCGAATAATTTGCTTTGTTTCAATTATTAATTAAAGATTTTCTTAATAGGTCGAACATATTTCTGTTATCATTTGGATTGATTAAAAATGATTTTGTTTGTAAATAAGACCAGCTACAGAATCGTGAGATTCTATAGCTAGTCTTAAAATTTAGATTTTTGTTAATTTTACCAATAAAACATTATCTAAACTTGTTTATTCTTGTCCACCTACAGGTACCTACGAATTTCAATGGCAAATTGGACATGTTGTAGTAGTTTAGAACTTTCTTTTTGTGATATAGTTTTGTTTTAAGTTGTTAGTCATAGGCAAAAATAGAGACTTGGGAGATTGTTCCTAGATTTTTTGTAAACTGTTTTTTGATAATTCCCACAGGGATGTTTTACCTTGTGGCCTTTTTATACTCATTAATTTTTGTAATGAACCCATCACTGTTGGGAGAAAAAAGACTATGGATTTATGATGATACAGACTTGAATGGAAGTGGATCTTTTGTAACAACTTTAGCTTTCAATTTATCATACTTTCATTCAAGTTGTGTGCATTTTAATTTGTGATTAAGTCTTTGACTACTTTAGATATCAAGACTTATTACAGGTTAATGTGTCGTGATTTAAATTCTGTCCATATCTTATTTATCTCAGTTTTAGTACAATAATTACTCTGTTTCAATTTGATGAGTAAAGGTTTATCTTCTTCATTAAATGAACTATTTTGTACAAACATTTACACACGGATTTATCTAATTGTGATGGTTTGTAAATTATAAGATTGTTGTCGTTTTATGTCTTGTTTGTTCTGTCATTTATATTCAAAAAACACTGCTGCTTCTTGTTTATGAGAAGCTTGTGGAGAATTTGGTGCGGTTTTCCTCCCATCGAACAGCTAAATTGAATACTCCACACAGGGCAAATAGGAAGCGTTACTTCAGGTTAGTTCTTTATTTTCAATTTAATAGTTAATAAATTCGAGAATTCTCAGTAATTTAGTTAGATATATAGTTCATATTTACAGTTAGGATTATTATTTTAATTGCTCAGCTTTAGATAGTTTTCATTTCATTCCTTTCTCAATAAAAATTATAAAAATCAAAAAACAATAGCTTCGCTGTTAGTTTACAAATGATTTTTGCAAGTTTCGATTAAAATTTATATTCTGTAAATACTGTACATCTGTAATTAAGAGTTAATTTTGTTGATAGCTGAACATTTGATTTCATAAAATTGTTATTGTATAATATTAGTAAGTAAGCTGTATATATATTTCAGATTTGTATATAATTTGCTGCAGTTGCTTTTTCTCATTTAGATTAGTTCCTTTAGTTTTAGTTTTCTTTCGTTTTCTTAGGACCTAGATCGGCCAACGGAGCTGCTAAACCCGTCGGGGTGGATCATCCCAAATGGCTTGGGTTATTTAGACAACCTCGGACCAGATCCAATCCTCTAGTTGATGAGCATTCAATTTCTCCCATCAACAGGCCATAAGCATGAAGTCATTTTCCTTATCTTCATAGGAAGAGTCACTATCGGTGTCTTCTAAGGAATTGTCATTATTTTGAACCAAAATTTTCTTCTTATTATATTTCTTGTATTTGTACTTCTTTTCATCATCAGATTTCTAGTCCTTTTTCTGATGGGGACACTTAGATGCAAAATGACCTATCTTACCACAATTAAAGCATTTGAAGTGCAACTTGCCTTGATATTTTCCTGATCCTTTCTTTAACCTTCTCACAAATTTTGCCTCAATATCATCTAATTCTGAATCAGTATTCTTGTCTGCTTTAAAAGATGTTTCTCTAGTATTGGATTTATCTTTGTTAATTCTCATTTCATATGCAGTTAGAGTTCCTAGGAGTTGATCAATGGACAAAGTTTTAAGATCACCTAATTCTTCTATTGCAAAGACTTTTGGATTAAATTTATCAAGCAGAGATCTTAAAATCTTCTGAACTAAGAGTGAGCCGTCAAACTTCTCACCAAGACCCTTCATGGCATTCACAAGTTCTTCAACTCTTAAAAAATACTTTCTAACTATTTCATCTTCATTCATCTTTAGTTGTTCAAATTTCAATCTGTATGTTTGAAGTTTGGCATCTTTTACTTTCTCATTTCCTTCATAATTGCTAATAAGTTTATCCCACATTGCTTTGGCAGTTTCAAGATGCATCACCTTTACAAACTCATCTTCAACAAGTCCATTCAAGATAGCATTCATTCCCTTAGCATTAAAACTAAAATCTAACTTATCGTCCTTGGAGGCTAGCACAACAGGCTTTGTATATCCAGTCTCTACTAAATCCCAAACATCAACACCCAAGGCCATTAAGTATGTTCTCATTCTAATCTTCCAAAAGGAAAAATTTGTTCCATCAAATGGAGGGGGCTTAGAGGCTGAAGTCCCTTCATGGCTTGTCATGTTTAAGCTTACAGATCTACCTTTGAATAAAAGGAACCTGCTCTGATACCAATTGCTGAAATTACTAAGACAACTCAACTGAGAGGGGGGGGGTGAATCAATTGTTATTGTGCTTAAACAATTTTAAGTCTATTAAAACATTCTTAATCTTTCTTCAAGTGATCATCAACATTATACAACATATAGACAGTAAACGTAAAGAGCATCAGTCTCACATAAGGTATACACAGAGATAGATTTTCACGAGGAAACCCATAAAGGGAGAAAACCTCTTCTTCTTCAAAATGATAGGCAGTCTTTTAAGTTATGTACATCATCTATAATTGAGCACCAACTCAATGTGAGGATGCTACCTCTGTTTTACAAGCTACAACTTGTTTGAGAGCACCGACTCTCTTGTTTCTCTAGCACCCACTAGAAGGAAGCACCAACTCCCCTAATGTTCCAGCACCAACTTCTAGTTACACAGGCTCCAACCTGTATAACAGAGAACACTTGTTCTCCCTTGCACCACCCTGCCACCCTGGTTTCTCTGGCTGCAACCAGATGGAAGCTACAACTCCCTGTGTTTAAGATCCCACTTGAACCTCTGAGGACAACAGTCCTCCCTAACACCTCCCAACCACCCTTGAATATAAATGATTAATTAAACAAGCAACTACACAGATAAATTGATTCTCACCACTTCTTCTCTGTTCTGTAAATCTGGTCTTCTTCTAACTGTTCTACAATTCTTCTCTTCCTTTGTCTGTTTTGCAAGTCTTCTCTGCTTCAGCTTGTACTTTCATTCTACTCTGCTTCAAGTCTTTTCCTCATATGTTACTCTTCTCTAAGTTTTATCTCACACTGCGCATATTTTCAGTCTCACACTGCGCATATTTTCAGTCTCACACTGCGCATATTTTCAGTCTCACACTGCGCATTTTTTTGGTCTCACACTGCGCATATTTTTTGATCTCACACTCCACATCCTGTGATTTCCCCTTTCTTACTATTTAATTCATTTATCGTCCAGAACAACCAACCATGCATAGTCTGTCTCATTTTCTTTCATGCACCTCCCCCACAACAGTTACTCTTCGCATCTTCTTAGGCAAAAGAAAAACCGTCTGAGCAACTGAAACGCCCACTAATCAGGAATCATGAATCAGTTTCACTAACAAATTCATAACTGATAAATTAACTGTGAGAGAGAACAATAGCCCTCCGATCATATTCAAGTTTATCTGCACCGTTGGATGAACTTTATTAATCTTTCCTTTAAATCGGGTTTCGACATTTCGGCATTCTAGTGGCCAAGTGTCTCGACACTTCATATCGCAATCTCCAAAACTCCGATACAGATCTTTTCTGTGCTAGATCCTTCCTCAATATGACCAAGGCCATGACCAAGCGCTTATGCATAAAGTGATTTTTGCGAATTCGCATTTCGTGATTTTGAAGATGAGGCATCTCGACTCTCCAAGTCGCGATCCCCGAAAACCCGAGATGGAGCTGAGATCAATGGTCCACGATATCGATGAATCTACAGTCTAGATCTCATCGTGAATTCTCATCTCGTGATTCCTTCGATGGAGGTCCTTGTCACTCCAAGTTGCGATAGGCGAAACTCCGAAATGAAGCTTAAATCAACGGTCCACGATCTCAATGAATCTACAGTTGCAATTAAATTGGGATTTCGCATATCGCAATTTCAATGGTCATATTTCTTTCCCCTCCAAGTCGCAAGTCGTGAAACTCCGAAATGGAGTCGATGGTCCAGATCACACCTTGATCTGATGGCTGCAATTAAATCGTGATTTTGCATATCGTGATTTTAATGGTCATATTTCTTGCCTCTTCAAGTCACGAGTCGTGAAACTCTGAAATGGAGTCGACGGTCCAGATCACACCTTGATCTGACGGCTGTGATTAAATTGTGATTTCACATATCGTGATTTAAATGGTCATATTTCTTGCCTCTCCAAGTCGTGAGTCACGAAACTTTGAAATGGAGTCGATGGTCCAGATCACACCTTGATATGACGGCTGCGATTAAATCACGATTTCGCATATCACGATTTCAATGGTCATATTTCTTGCCTCTCCAAGTCACGTGTTGCAAAACTCCGAAATGGAGTCGAAGGTCCAGATCACACCTTGATTTGGCGGCTGTGATTAAATCACGATTTTGCATATCATGATTTCAATGGTCATATCTCTTGCCTCTCCAATTCATGATTCGTGAAACTCCGAAATGGAGTCAACGGTCCAGATCAATAGTCCGGATCAACACTTGATCTGACGGTCATCAAGAATCTGCATCTACAAAAATAATTTGTGATCATCCTCCTTGAATTTCAAAATGTACACTCCCTCGGGGGTTTCCTAGACCTTTTCAAATACAACTTCATCTGGAAATACAATTTGATCAACTTCTACCACATTACTTGTTCGATTAATCCATTGAAAGTACAACAAACCCTCATCTCCCCTAGCTACAAGAACAAGTCCTTTCTGAGTATCTGGCACAACTCGTGTCCCCTCCAGAGACATCATTCCAGCCCGAAAATCCAGCATGATCTCCTGAAAATTGAATCGGAGACCATTGAACATTGGGTCAAGCCCTTCACCCAACAACCATGAGCACCAAACATGACAGTAATAGATTTGAAAGATTTTGTTAGTTGAAGGGATGATGCATTACAACATATAGAATCTGTTATGACCAGACCCTACAATGCCCATCTATTTCATACTTTCTGTACTCATGCCATCTTCATTGTTGTACTTGCCATCAATGACAAGTATACAAGCATGCGTTTTCTGTTAAATATTTTCCAAAAGACTTACAGGTACTACTTCATAAACATCATAAAGTATTTAGTGACATTCCTCCTAGTATTCCACCTAATACAGGTTTTGAGCATATCATAGAGCTAGAAGAGGGGGTATAAGAAGTTATCACAAACCCCTATCAACACCTTAAAGTTTACAAGGATGAGATTGAAAAAACCATTAAAGAATTGTTGAAAATGGGTCACATCCGCCCTAGTTCCAGCCCATTTTCCTCTTCCACTGTCTTATTCAAGAAGAAGGATGGTACTCTGCATATTTTTATTGACTACAGATCCCTAAACAAGAAGACAATCAAGAATCGATACCCCATACCCAAGATCGATGAATTAATGGATGAGCTCAGGGGAGCCAAATTTATCTTGAAGATTGATCTTCGATTAGGGTATCATTAGATCAAGGTATGAGAGAAGGATGTACCTAAACAACCTTTATATGCCATTAAGGGCATTATGAGTTTCTGGTCATGCCATTTGGGCTAACTAACACCCCTGCCACTTTCCAGTCATGCATGAATCATGTGTTTAATAAGCAGATGAGGAAGTTCTTGTTGGTATTATTTGATGACATCATCATATACAACAAAGCATGGGAAGATCATCTGTGACACTTGGATGAAGTAATTGGTATTGTAGAGATTCAACAATTGTATGCGAAGGCATCCAAGTGTGAATTTGGTATGACATCGATTCTCTACTTGGGNATATGCCATTAAGGGCATTATGAGTTTCTGGTCATGCCATTTGGGCTAACTAACACCCCTGCCACTTTCCAGTCATGCATGAATCATGTGTTTAATAAGCAGATGAGGAAGTTCTTGTTGGTATTCTTTGATGACATCATCATATACAACAAAGCATGGGAAGATCATCTGTGACACTTGGATGAAGTACTTGGTATTGTAGAGATTCAACAATTGTATGCGAAGGCATCCAAGTGTGAATTTGGTATGACATAGATTCTCTACTTGGGGCATGTGATTGGGAAGAATGGGGTATAAGTGCACCATTAAAATATCAGGGGGATCATTGAGTAGAAAAATCCTAGGAATATGATAGAATTGAAGAGATTCCTTGGTATTTTCACTTATTATAGGAAATTGGTTAAGGGATTATCACAATTGACAATGCCATTGAACGATCTCACAAAAAAGGGGGATTTCATTTGGATAGAGAAGGCTCAAGAGACATTCGATAAAATGAAGTAGGTGATGAGTTCATGCCCTATTTGAGAACTTCCTGATTTCACTCAATCCTTTGTCTTGGAGTGTGACTCTTTAGGAATTGGGATAACATATTTATTGATGCAAAATGATCGCCCCATAGCATTTAAGAGATGAAAAATCTGAGAGTATGAGTGACATTAATCCATATACAACAAAGAGATTTTGTCCATAATGCATGGTTTGACCAACTTTTGGCAGTACCTGGTGGGGAAATGGTTCAACGTAAAGACCAATCATAATAGCTTCAAGTTTCTCATGGAGAAAAGGAGTTGAGTGAGAAGAAACAAAAATAGATCAGTAAAATCCAAGCCTACGATTTCGAAATTGAGTATGTAAAAGGAAAAAATCATGTGGTTGTTGATGCCCTATCTAGGATACCCACTCTCTCTCATGGATATTTCAGTGGAATGGAAGGAACTTCTATTGGTAGAATACTCCAAAAACAGGTTTTCTTGTGAGATACTTGATTGTAAGGTATCCGATGACAGGAACATGGTTATTGACGACATCATATATTATGAGGACCAGATCTTTTTAGTACCAGAATCTCAGTTGAATGATAAAATTCTGCATGCAATGCATACTTCTCTTTTGGCAGGTCATCTAGGATACTTGAAGACTTATAGAAAAATTCAGGAGAGGTTCGATTGGAAGGGTCTCAAGAATGATGTATTGAATTTTTTACGGGAATTCCACATCTTTCAGCAAAACAAGGTGGAACATACCCACCCAGTAGGATTGCTCCAACCGCTTCCTATTCCTGAACAAAAATGGGAAAGCATTTTGATGGATTTTATCACAAGGTTGCCTATGGTTCAGGGGAAAGATTGTATTTATGTGGCGGTTGACCGGCTTACTAAATTCACCCATTTTTTCGTCATATCGTCCAAATAATCTGTAGCGCAAGTAGCAGAATTATTCTTCAGAGAAGCATTTCAGTTGCATGGACTTCCCAAGACAATTGTTAGTGATCAAGATAATAGATTCATGGGTGGGTTCTGGTAGGAGCTATTCAGACTCGTAGGGATAGAATTAATGCCTAGTACCAGTTATCACCCTCAAACTGATGGGAAAATTGTTGTAAACAAGAGGCTCGAGGGGTATTTGAGAAATTATGTATCGGTGCAACAAAGGCCATGGATCAAATGGATGCACTTGGGTGAGCATTGAAATAACACCACTTATCACATGTCGATCAGGATGACACCTTTCAAAGATCTATATGGTTATCACATCACCACCTTTGTGGATCAAGCATTTGGGGACAGTCGGGCACCCCAAGACAAAGATTGGATTCAAGAGAGTTGGAACATCTTATGAACTCTCAAAGATAACCTGCAAATGGTTAAAAATCAGTAGAAGATGTATGCCGACAGGCATAGAGTGTAGCGCGGTTTCAAGGTGGGAGACTTGGTATACCTTCACTTGTAGCCATACATGAAATCATCATTGAAAATGAAATGGGCAGAGAAATTCAAGCCACAATTTAATGGTCCCTACAAGATTTCGAGGTGAGTCGGGGAGGTAGCTTATGAGTTAGAGCTTCTAGAGGGGTGTAAGATACATAATGTCTTTCATATTTCATGCCTCAAGAAGGAAGTGGGACAACATGTTGTCATTTCTATGGAGTTTCCACCATTGGATGAGCATGGGTAGTTGATTCTAATTCCATAGGAGGAGCTGGAGACCAGAGAGTGGAAATTAAGGAATAAGAGCATTAAAGAGTACCTGATCAAATGGAAAAATCTACCTATCGAGGATGCTACTTGGGAAGGAGAGAAGATATTGCAACATCCTGGATTATAGTTTCTTATGGACAAGCAATCTCATGCGGGGAGAATTGTAATTTCCCCGTTGGCCTAGGAAGCATAAGGAATGGTTCCGCTAGCCTAAATTGGTTCCCGTAGGCTAAGTCGGAGAAGTTACCTAGGGAACTCAACTTTTTCCCAGGAAATAAATTTACAAAGTGAAAACGGGAAAATGGGGGACATGGGTCTTAGGAAAAATAAAGTCACTTAAAAATGATAAAGTGTGAAAGCATAAAGTGAATTTAAAAGAAAATTAAAATGTAAAGTGATCAGGAAATAACTCAATGAAGAAATAAAAGAGGGAAAAGAGGAGGTGCCCCTCATTCTTTCATTTTCTCATCAAGAAAATAGATTTGAGAGCTCTTGAGAAGAGAGTCTAGGGTTTTTGGAAACTCTTGTTCTTATCTCTAGTTTTAGTGTTGAAACTATATACCCTAATCAGATCTGAGAGTGGAATCACCTCAGATTTCGTCAGTGTGATTCATTGACAAGGAGACTATCATTTCTAGAAATTGATTTGTGGAGTTTGCTAAAACATTTTAGTGGTTGTTGAGTATTCACTAGGGAAACAATTTCTTATTCACGGGATGAGTCTACTTGTGGCAGCACTATTCCTCTCCAAAATGGGTGCACCTTCATTTGTGTGGGGTTGTTTTTGCTTGATGGTGGTGTTCTTAACCTGGAGGTTGAGCTTATTGTAACCTGGGCGCTATCATAGTCACAAATAGATCATATATCTCTGCCATAATGAATGAGGTCAATTTTTCTTAAGAAATTCATGGGTCCTTACCCCCAACCATTTTCTTTAAGTTTGGGAACGCATTACCTGAATATAGAAGGGAGAATTTCTTGTGAGAATGGATAAACTCCATTACTGGACGTATTCCATATTATAGGGGCCAAGTTCTTGTTCATAGAAGACAGATTTTGGGTTTAGTTTCCCCTTGATGGGTAGTGATACATTCATTGGGGGTTAGATTTATCTTGTTGCGGGATGAATTGTCATTGCTGGGTCAATTTCTAAGGGAGGAGGAGTTAATGAGCCTTGTTGGGAACATTTTACATACAGAGGAAGGCACATAACTCCCTTGACTGCTCAAATCATGGATTAGAAGGCTATCCCAGGTGGCTAATAGGTGATTCTAATAGTTATTACAATAGCAACAAATTTCACTTCTCCTGGAAGCTAGACGCTCCATCACCATTGTATAACAGGACCAAATATGTGAGTATTGTTACTAATAAACAAGTGTAATTTTTCTGCTATGTTTCCCTATTTCAATGATTGTGAGTTGTGTTCCCTTTATGTCTGTTGTCACTTATATTTTCTATGGTGAAAGAGAATAGTGAGGGCACATGAAATCTATACCAACCATCTAAAACACTTCAAGAATCCATCTAAAATACCATAACATAAAATTGGGCAGTCAAACAATGAGAAGTAGCCTACAACCCAAGTGTTTGTCAAAGGTCCACACTCAGGAATTCATATAAAATTGCTACAACAGTGAGTAAATTCACAACAACCTCTATAAACATTCAGTGGAAAATTGTTGGACGAAAGGCCAACACATTAAAACAAAGACAAATACCAAAAATAAGTGAGTGGGAATACTAGAAACAAGAGTCACAGATATATAGTAATACACAATTTCTATTAATGAATGAAATGTACAAAAGTGTAAAATTACAAAGTAAAAGACTTGCTAAAATGGTGGAATCTTATCTTTGAGAATAGATGTGATGGATACACTCGTTCACAAGAAGATGATGTTACAATGAGACTCCAAAGGCCTTTTTAACATAAAAAAAGTCCTAAACCCTAACACCGGAAGATGAAAATCCAACATTTTTGTGGACCCTGTTTTGGGTAGTTTCATGTATCAACTTCTTAGGGGCATAACTTTGGCATATGGTCTTTGTTTGGGGTGCATGATAGCTCGTTGGAAAGGTTTCAACAAGGGGATTAATTTTTAGGGCTCAATGAGAGCCTTTTAATATCATTGAGGTTCCTGATCACGAACAAACATTGTTTAGGCCCCCAAAATGGCCCCGAAAGTTTGGGACCCAAAAAACTGCTAAAAATAGTAAGTTGCCAAAAACCTGTTTTGAACCAGTTGGAATAGGTGGGTGGCCGCCGATATCCATCTAGATCACTAACATGATACTACTCATTGGGCACCAATAAAGGTGTACAAGGGTGTCTTATGATGACCCCACCTATATTATCTATGTGTATGCTTCCCATCCATAGTTTTAACTGTGAAACACCAAATGTTTTGTTTATAGACATTGATACCTATCCATAGTCTAAAAACTATACTTGCTACAAAATTAAAATATTATAAAATTGAGGTCTCCTCATAATTGCTATAAATCCTAATTTGGGGTCTACTCTGTTATTCAATCTTGCAACTTCTGTAAATTTGACTTCACTATACTTATGAGTATAAAATTTCATTCATAATACATTGATATGTTTTCTTCATAGTCGTATAAATTATTATTCAATTTCAATTCTTCAAGGAAGTTGGATCCAAGCGATCAAAACCTATTTTTTTGGGTGTATTTTAGGTGAGGGAACTTGTATAGGATTCCATGTTAACAATATTTCCTTAACATGTCTGAAATTTGGATCTAAAATAAGTCTTTTATCCAATCTCGCAAGTGGCATTTAATTTGGACCTCATAATATTTAAATATGATTATTTTAATGAAACCACTTGTTTAAGCCTAGTTTAAGGACTAGATAAAAAGCCTAACTATTACAGTTGTTGACTCTAAAAATAATGGGAAATGGATTTTGTAATGTTTATTGATGTACTTATGTCTTTCCTCTTAACCCTTAAACTTCCATGAAATTCCAAAGATCCAAAAAATAATTAGAAAAAAATGGTAATATCGRTCATTTGAAGTAGCACAACCAAGGATCATCCACTTTGATACCAAATTTTATGGATCAAATAGCCAAATAAACATTAAAAAGTCCCAATTCAGTAATTCCACACATAAATTAAGTGAAAGAGTGAATGAATAAAAAGATTCTTCAATGGAGTAACCTCCTATTACAAGATATCAATTGCATAAGATAATATGATCCTTCAAATGAGTCTCCTTGATGTATATGTTAGATATAAAGGGGGTTATAATGCAATAATAAGATGAAATAGCTATAATTAATGTAATGGTAATGAATGAGCTTATGGTTAGGGGATTAACATAACCCATATATTCATTAATTATTATGCATATTAAATCAAGTTAATAGGTGCTTAGGTTTTGTAATTGGATTAAGAAATGTATGTTATTTAGCATTGATACTTTAGACTATTTTCTAACTTGGTAAATTTGGTGTAATTCCTATTGTAACACCCCTAACTTGAATGATTATGGATTTGATGCATGATTATGATTATTGTATCATTGGATGGTTGATTATTTCCTCGAGAGGCTATTTGTCATTGAATGCTTTTAGTTGAAATATTTTTTTCTTGTCAAACTATTTATATTTGAATTTTTGAGGTTATCACTAGTTTGTAGCATATAGTAGCTAGCAGTTTGTTACATCTATTAAATTAGTGTTCAAACATTTTGTTGCAATTTACTATTTTTTTGTGTATATTTGTCAACAAGAATTCATTTCCAAGTTATTTTTTTGGTAAAGTTACAAAATTATAAGGAATCCATCAAAGTTTTATTGTCATTCTAGTTTATTTAACTTAAACAAGAAGGAAGAAACAAGGTACTTATTTGATGCATCAATGGTAGGTATCTTTAAATGAAAGTTTCCTTGGCTACCAATTCTTCAGATCTATAGCCAGAGTTTCAAATTATTCATGCTCAGTTGGACTCTATTATAATTAAAGGGAAGCTATTAATCGAACTTAGTGAGGTTCCTCCTCTGTCTTGGCCAACTTATTCATCCCTAGTCTTTGAAAAGTTTGATATCCCTACCACTCAGACCAATGTGGATCCTAGTGAAGGGGATTTCAATTCGTTTTTAGCCAGTAACAAGGAGTATGCAGACGGACACTAGAATTTACAATGTCATGAAGTGACATTGTATTTCCTTCACTGCATGCCAGATGAGGTCATGTTCAATAAATGGTCTTTGTTGATCTGGGAGGAAAAAAGAGTTTCTTTGAATTCATACTGGGGTTTGGGGTATAAATATGTTTGTCTCTTGTTCAACACTCAATCATTACCTTGGAAAGTTCTACAACACAATACATGGCATATTGTAGGTCCTCTATATTATGTTCAATCATAGAGAGTTTATTTTAACCAAAAGGATCATGGTCAAGCCAACTACCCATTGTGGATTGAGTTTCATGTGTTGTCTACCGGTTTGAGGACTTTTCTAGATTCTTTTTCTAATTGGTTTGAAAAGTTTTTGATCCCATATGGAAAACATAACTCTTTTCAACCTAACCCAAGAGTCTGTGTGGAAATTGATTTGAAGAAGAAACTATCACAGTTTATTTCTATGATGAATGTGGATGGTGTTCGAAAATAGAAGATTTGTTATCTAAATTTTCCAAATGCCTATTTTTCCTACCAAGTTCAGGATCATCTCATCTGGGACTGTCACCATCCAGAGGTTGCCCCATATTCAGGTGATATAGGTTCTTCAACATCGGTGGCCCTAATTGGTTAGTTAGGTTCATTAATTGGTTTAACCTAGGTTTCTTTAAGGGCAACTCTAAGGCCCCTACAAGAGGGTCTACTCCTTTATTGAGGCATGGATCTGGTAGCAGGGTCGGGGGGGTAGTGTTACAAGAGACTTATAAATGTGTGGTAGGCCTAATACACCAATAAACTCCCAACAACTCTGGAGTTCCTTTGGTTCTTTTAGTTAATCCTCCATTTTAGACCATGCAGAAAACTTCAGCTAGTGATAGTGCTTCTATTCAAAATATGAAGGTGGATGAGGGATGGCATGTTAAATATAATAAGTGTAAGGGAGATTCATCTCCTAGAAATTTGTACAATCTTGCTAGTACTATGAGCCCATCCCCATGGGTAAAGTATTTTAAGGAAGCAATGACTCACTTTCCTGAGAGCGAAGAACATTCCTTGGCGATGTATAATAAGTTTAGCACTCTGCCAAATCCCTTATTATTTGAATTAATCTCTCTATTTTTTCATGGAATGTTATAGGGATGGTGATCCCAGGTAGAAAGGAGGTTTTTAGAGAAGTTCTTCAAAAATTCAAGACAAAAATAGTTTTTTTACAGGAAGTCAAGTCATTTAAATTTGAGCTTTATAGTTGAATGGGTTATGTTTGTAATGACTCATTTTGGGCCACATATCATGTTTAGGGAAGAGGTGGGCTGGGGTTAGATATTTTATCATATTTGTGTAGTTTTATCATAACTTTATTGAGTGACCTAAGAAATTGTTGCATGTGGATTGCTATACTATCTCAGGAGAGATTGCAGGGTTTTCACTCTGTGTATGTTCCAAACCTTAGCCTCAAACATATGTGTCTCTGGATGTGTATGGAGACCTCTATTCAATATGTTGAGTGGATAATTGGTGAATATTTTAACATGGTTGAATGGGATGGTGATAGGGGAGGATGGGTTGGTTTTATGATCGGTGGTTCAGAGAAGCAGGCTTGGTCTAAGTGTAAATCCCCGCTCCGGTTGTTCAACCCCAATTGGGTAAATAAAGGGATTGATTATAGTGGATGGTTTACTTGGTCCAACTTCAGATAGGGCTTTGTTAGGGTTCATTCTAGGATAGATCAAATCTATTGCTCGAGGGATGATATCTCATTTTTTGGGAATATCGTTCGATTAATATGATAATTGTAGATATAGGTTTAGATCACCTAACCATTATGAATTCTATTTCAGTTAGGCATGTGGTGGACAAAAAAACTTCATCTTTGTTTAAGTTTTATGTCTCCCATCTAGAGTCTGCAAATTTTCAAGCTTTGGTGCATAGTGTATGGAATCTTGTTCCTTGTCCTAAGGGGGGAAAAGGGTATATTTTATGGTGGAAGGTATCCATTCATAATACTATGAATTTTATTATGGGATGGGGTTGCATGATTTCATAGAAGCATACGAAAGAGCTTCGGGAGGCCTGACAAAAATTAGAGGAGGACTTTCATAACATTACCCTCCAAGAGGATGCATCTAAGTTTGAGATGGTGGTTCACAAGGAGGATTATATTGCTAAAGGGGCTCGAGTCAGAACTAAACTACAATGGATTCAAGAGGGAAATGAGGGATCTATGTTCTTTTTTGACTTATTGAAGAGGAAAGTGGTGATAGATAGGGTTCTTGGTCTAGGAATATAATATGGGATTTTTTAGGATAACCAAATAGAGATTCGAGATATGTTTAGTGGTCACTTTAAAAATATTTTCTTTGATTACCACTTATTAGAGTCAGTTATGGCTACTATGGATGCTTTCTTCATAGTGGTTCTGCACAAAATATTGAGTAGAGATCAAGATAGATTGGAAAGAGATTTTATGAAATATGATTTTTTGTCTCCTCTCATCAATTCGAAATAGGAAGTACTTGGGTATTGATGGTCTATCTTGTGAGTTTTACAAGGAGATGTGGAACACAGTGGGGGACAATTTTTGCAATATTTCCACTAGGTCTTTTCCACTGGGTGTCTTTCAGAATCACTTAATCAGGGACCGATCAAGCTTATTCCGAAGAATACAACCATAGATTTTATTAGTGGGTAGTGGCAAATAAATTTATTCAGAATTTATTATAAAATTATGTGCAAGGATTTAGCTGGGAGAGTTCACCGAGAGTAGACAAGATTTGTACATGGATTATTTTTTTTGGATACAATCTTGTCAGCTTGGGAGGCCATGGAGTGGGCTAGGGAGTTTCGTCAACATCCACTCTTTCTGAAAATTGATTTCGACAAAACATGTGATCGTATTGATTGGAAATTTATCATTGATATGTTTACTTTCATTGGGTTTGGCCATCATTATGTTGGTATGATTAACACATTGTTTTCATGTGCCTTTGATTTTGTTTTAGTGAATAATGTGTTATCAACTTGCATTTGTATCCATAGGTCTATGAGGCAAGAGTGTCCTTTGGCCCCTTATCTCTATGTGTTGACAGTTGATTCTCTTGGATATCTACTAGAGTCAACTTGTCTTCAAGGTCGGCTCAAATTTATTTCTCTCCTCGGGGGGGAGGAGATGATTAACAATAATTTTTTAGATGACTTTCTTTTGTCAGTATCTATTAATCAAAAGTCCATCTCAACTTCCATGGATTGTCTTGCAGTGTTTTGTGAGGCTTTAGGGGCAATGTTTAGTGACAACAAGACAAACTATTGGCTATTTGGTATAAAGGATCGGCCCACATGGTTTCCAGTTGCTTTGAGGTTTTTCTAACTAGGGTTTATTGTGAGGTATCTTGGTATACCATGTGAGGTATATTGGTATACCATTTGAGGTATACCCTTCACCAGTTTCTATGTAGGATGGTTCCCTAGAAAAATTACAACTTAGGTTAATGTTTGGTAGTGGAATTATCTYCCCTTTGCTTCTAAGATGATGATGGTGAACATGATTATTTAGGACCCCCTGATTTACTATATGTCTTGTTGGAGTCCAGGCAAGCTATAGTTTTGATGATTGGAACAAATTTTGTGCTCGTATTTGTGGCTTCCAATGGTCCCTTGGGCAGTTTGTATCATGCCCATAGATGAGGGGGGCCTTGTCCTGATTAATGTGTTGATCCAATGAATAATTTTGTCTATTAAATGTGTATTTATGTGTTTGGAGGGCTCATCTCCTTGGTAGGTTTTGATGTGGCACAAATTGATTTTAGCCTAACATGTTGGAAAAGTAAAGGAACAATTTGGTTTATGTGATATCATATATTCTCCTCATAATTTATAGAGTTTAGGGTCCTTCATTTTTAGTAGTATTTGGGAATCTTGGAGGAGGGTAGTAGGTCTGGTTCATTGGCAGTGGTCAGGAAGTATATTGGGTTGGGATCTATCCAGGAGGCCAATTTGGAGTTGGAGGCATGAGGGTACTTGCATATTTGACCTCCCTCATGTTGGAGTTACTTCACACACACCTAGGATTCATTTTTCCTAAGGTTATTCCTTGTTTATTATTCATAATTAGTCATTATCCAATCTCTTATATTTTAGGGGAGAATATTCCACCTGGAGAATATTCTCTTTCAGTTGACACTTTAGTTTGAATAGTTGAGTTTAATTTAGATGTTGCATTGGTTTTGTCACCATGCAACATTGGGATCATCACCAACTCATTGCTCTTTTTTCAGTCAGTTAACTGAAGACTAGATGACTAGTTAACTCAGTTAGGTGGCAGTTCACTCCCGTAACTGTTTGAGGGACTAGACTAGGTGGAAATTTACTCTTGTAACTATTGGTGTGTGTCCAGATCAATCTAGACCACGACTATGGATCATTATTTACTCATGTATCCTATATCTATTGATTATTATTCACWTTTTGAGTGTGGAATATGATTAATGATAATTCTTCCATTCTTTCTATCTTGCTTCTTCTTTCTCAATTTCTCTCTGCAAATGTGTGTAGTATTTTATAGCTAGATCTATTTTGTGTAGGTTCAACACATTTACATGGTATCAGAGCCGATGGACTGCTAAGAAAAAGCTATACCAAATTATTTTTTGCAGGTACTGAAGATTGAAGAAAACATAAAGATGGATTATTCGCCGGAAATACTTCTCTCACCTCATAACTATTTGGAATGGAAACCAAAAATTATTCTTATGCTCAGATGCAAAGGCTTGTACCAAATAACTATGGCAATGGAAGTTGAGCCTGATTATGTCGATGAGAAAAATGACTTTCTCAATAGACAAGATATGGTCATAGGAAGTATCGGCATGTCTGGTTCTCCTAAACGTTTCCATCAAGTATATGAAGAATCCTAATGATCAAATCCAAATGAATTATGGACCAAATTTGAGGTTCTATTTGGGAATAAGGAAGAATGCATGCAAAATGTTGACAAGATAGAGAATGTAGAAAAGCCACTGGACGATAAATCATCTTTGTTTGAAGATCCTTCTACACAATTGTCTACAAACATTTGTATTCCATTAACTGAATATGGTGTCTACTCCATTTCAGATTTGTTTTATAAAATTCATGTGGAAGATATATGGCATGCATCTCAGGAGTCACATGCAGACACTTTTGCATGCACCATGCATGCATCTTAGGAGTCAAAAAGGGAGCCGTGCACATCAGACGTCATTATGATATTTTATGATCACAATTTGCATAAACAAATTCGATAGTTGAATTCCTCTCGGGAAAATATCCAATTTCAAAAAAAAATCGTCCAAAACGAAGTCCAGAAAGTGAAGTTATGATCGTTTTAATATCAACAAAATTTCAACATTTTTCTAGAAACGACTGCACGGTTTTCAAAACTTCATCAAAAATTTATTTGGATATTATTCATTAGAAGAAGATAAAGTGGATATGTGTGGAAATATTAATGATGCATATACTTCATCAGATCCGTGCAGACATCTACATCTTCAACAAAATCTTCAAAGAGCACAAACTTGCACAGTTGTGAGGTCTTCTTGGAGTGAAGGACATGGTTGCTTAGCAACTGTCTTTTGTTCCTTATCATT
>SNQJ01S0015930.1:9563-20097 GCA_010110895.2 Picea sitchensis | reverse complement strand
TTGGAGTTACTTCAGACACACCTAGGATTTATTTTTCCTAATGTTATTCCTTATTTATTAGTCATAATTAGTCATTATCCAGTCTCCTATATTTTAGGGAAGAATATTCCATCTGGAGAATATTCTCTTTCAGTTAACACTTCAGTTTGACTAGTTGAGTTGAGTTTAGATGTTGCATTGGTTTTGTCACCATGCATTATTGGGATCATCACCAACTCACTACTCTTTATTCAATTAGTTAAATGAAGAGTAGTTGACTAGTTAACTCATCTAGGTGGCAGTTCACTCCCATAACTTCTTGAGAGACTAGACTAGGTGGAAGCTTACTCTTGTAACTACTAGTGTGTGTCCAGATCAATCTATACCACCACTATGAATCATTATTTACTCAAGTATCCTACATCTATTGATTATTATTCACTCTTTGACTGTGGAATATGGTTAATGATAATTCTTCCATTCTTTCTATCTTGCTTCTTCTTTCTCAATTTCTCTTTGCAAATGTGTGTAGTACTTTCTAGCTAGATCTATTTTGTGTAGGTTCAACACAAAGGACCATTTGGTTTATGTGATATAATCTATTCTCCTCATAATTTATAGAGTTTAGGGTCCTTCATTTTTAGTAGTATTTGGAAATCTTGGAGGAGGGTAGTAGGTCTAGCTCATTGACAATGGTCAGGAAGTATATCGGGTTGGGATCTAGCCAGGAGGCCAATTTAGAGTTCGAGGCATGAGGGTTCTTGTATATTTGACCTCCCTCATTTTCAGGAAAGAAGGATTAGTAGGACTAATGTTTTCTTCTAGAGATATCTTTGGGATTTCGGTTCTTGTTCTTGGAAGACATAGCATTCGATGGCTAGGGAGTTTGCATTGTCTTTTGTGGATCGGCCTATCTGGATGGAGATTATTGAGATCATTTTTTAAGATGAATATTGACATGACCAGGACCTTTTGGCCAGATTGGGAGTGCATTTTTAGACATTCCTTGACCTGATATGATTCTCGTAAGCTCTACTCTATTTTTCATCAACGATGTGAATTAGGTACCACTCTCAATTTTAGGTGGATTTATTTGGATGCAAAGAGCCATTAGATTCATAGGTTTCATGGTGTCTGGTCAATTCAAGCTTCTTTTAAGCTCCTTGTTTGTTCTTGGTTGGTGATCTACCAAGGTATCCCCTTCAAATATCTATTTTCCAAAAGTGGTCTTTCTGATGGCCTTTGCCCCTCTTTCTTGAAGCTTGAATCAGTGAATCACATTTTATGGGAATGCTCCTGACGGGTTGTTTTATTACCCTGAAAAGAGAAATAAAAGAGATTGTGCAATTATTTATCAACCCGGAGTTCGAGAGAAACTCGTGAGATGCCATGCATTGTATGTGCAGGTTCTAGTTTCTCTGTTTACAATTGGTTATCTATATGCTTCTATGAAAATGGAATTGCATTGCTATCTAGGATATGAAATAACATTGCGGATGTTGGTGCATAGTGGGCAGACCTTGGATTAATCATTAAACCGACAACAAATCTCTAATATACCAACCCTTTTAGCATCACCTGCAAGAAGACGACATCTCACCCAAGGTACCTATGGGAATTGCAGGAACTAGTTTCCGCAATCATGGGGGAACATGGGAGAACTTGGTTTGTTAATTGATTTGGCGTGGGTTATTATACTTTTCACCTGTGTGCGGAAGCCTCCCAGCAACCCCCTCACATGGAGGAGTGTACATTATTTTGGGGTGTACAGTCTTCATGGGGTATAAACACGGCTGAAAGCAAAGACCTCCAAATCAGGAAGATAATTAGGCTCCACAACCAACAATCTCCCACTTCGAGATTGTTCTAAACAACTTCACCGTTATTATATCTATTGGAATATACTCCATGTTGAACCTTACAAATGTCTCTTCAATTTCATGCTTGAAGACCAGCTGAAATTGAGCAGGAACTCAATTTCTCCCTGGTTACTCCCTTTGTTAACATGTCTGCAGGATTCTGGCTAGTGTGTATCTTTTTCAACTTCAAATGTCCATCTTCCAAGATGGATCGTATGAAATGGTACCTAATATGTATATGCTTAGTATTCGAATGGAAGGCTAAGTTCTTTGAAAGATGAATGAAATTCTCGTTGTCACAATACAACTTGTTATTGCATTCTTCTTTCCCAATTTTTCCATAAACCTCTGTAACCAAATCATCTCTTTACTAGCCTTTATAGCAACAACATACTATGCCTATGTTGTTGAAAGTGCAACAACCTTTTGCAGTTTCGAAATCCAACTTATTGTTTTTCCACCTACAGTAAAAACATAATTTGTGGTGCTCCTCTTGCTATCTTTATCACTTGTCATATTTGAATCAACATATCCTTGTAGAACATTGTCTGAACCTCCAAAACATAATGCATGAGTAGCAGTACCTTTCAAATACTTGAGAATCTACTTTATTGCCTCCCAATGTTCTTTACATGGCTTGTTCATATACCTACTCACAACTCCCACTGCATGTGCAATATTTGGTCTTGTGCAAACCATCGCATGCATCAAGCTACCAACTGTTGATGAATAAAAGACCTTGGACATGTATTCTATCTCCTCATGTGTCTTGGGACACATTTATTTGGTTAATTTGAAATGACTGGCCAAAGGTGTACTAACTAATTTTTCATTCTACAATCTAAACCTATCCAACACCTTCTCTATGTACTCACCCTGAAACAATGTCAAATTGTGATTTTTCATATCTCTTGTTATTCTCATACCAAGGATTTTCTTTGCAATACCCAAATCCTTCATCGCAAATGAATTAACTAATTTCTTCTTGAGTACATTTATATCTTGCATATTAGAACCTGCAACAAGCATGTCATCTACATACAATAGCAAGATAATATAGCTTCTATTTTCTATCCTTTTAAAATAAACATAGTGATCAGAATGACATCTACTATAACCTTGTTCTCTCATAAACCTGTCAAACTTCAAATACCATTGTCTTGGGGCTTGCTTTAGGCCATACAAGCTCTTCTTCAACCTGCATACCAAATTTTCCTTCCCTTTGACCTCATATGCCTGTGGTTGTTGCATATAAATCTCTTCCTCCAAATCCCTATGGAGAAAAATTGTTTTTACATCTAATTGTTCAAGATGTATGTAACGTCCCCGACCATCAACCCCATTGTCGAGCAATGACACTACGCGGAATATACACTTATATATATAATATGAATTAAATCAAATTAACACATTTAACTCATATAGACTTAAATAGAATTAACAACAATTGATACATGCAGTGAAATACATGAAAACATACAAGCATCACAGACATGCATTTTAATTGAAATTAAACACATGATGATACTTATCTTTTAAATTGTAGTAACTCCACCAACTACGTGTAGACCTTCCATGAACCTCCCAACCTTAGACCACATTGTTCATCACGCTTAGTAGTGGGTCACCTCTGAGCTGGGACTAAGCTCCACCCAAGGCAAGGGAATCCTAGACTAGGCTGAGGTTACAGGAAAACTGCATAGAGCAACCGAAAGGATTCTCTCCAGGATCCTTCTTACACCCACTACTCATGGAATCGCATTCCCCACATGTTTGTTCCACCCGAGAGTATACACCTTCACAAGAACAGTCCATCGGTGCTTCACCTCCCTCTCTGTGTCTTGGCAATAGGCTAGATCAATAATTATTAGAGCTCTGTAGCTAGTGCTAGACTCTCTCTGGGAGAAAACCACTTCCCAACAGACACTCTCACCTCAAGAGATCTGCTCATAGGGCTGAAAACCTACCTCTTCAACCACGGTCCTAACAAACTGCTTCTTCAACTAGTTTCATCCCAATTCCCACGAGGCGAGGATAAAAACAACACAATTCCACTCAGGAAAAACAGAAGGCAGCAACCCAAAGAAAGTTTGGGTATGGACTTGGCTCTGAAAGGGAGGATAGGCTGGGCTCAAGAGATACACAGGTGACATGACTCAATCCACAGGTTTTTCATCGGTTTCAAGGTGTGTGACAAGGAATCCACGCAGACGTCGAAGATAGACTCAAACGATTCAGATGGAGAATATGTCGACTTCTCATGAAAACATTACGGTTTTCTCGTTTCAGAGATGCATGAGGGTATGCAAGGATCAAATGCAGACACACGCAGGACATACATTGGATGCCCGAAAAATGGAGAACGAACCTCCATAACGACTCAATTCTTGGGTTAAATTGCATGTGCCTAGGCCGACAGATGTTTCCCATGAAGCTTCTTGCACTCCATCAAGTATGTGTTCCCTTTTCCATGAACTTAGGATAAAAGTATACCATTCACACCACTTTTGGAATAATAATAAATTATTATTCCCAAGGACTTAAGCCCCTAATCTTAGCCCCTTTTTCCAACCTTTCAGCCCCCTTTCCCTTACCCACTTTGTGGAGGTTGGTCTACACACAATGATGTTTAATGTTTATTAATGTTATGCATAATTACATATACAAAAACAGGCTCCTAGCCTTTAACACTTTGGCTCTCCATCCTAATAAAGACATAAGCCCAACAACTTATCAATACTCAACTCACCAGCCTACAAAACATGATTACAATTCATAATTACAATTGGGGCTCTACTAGGGGATATTACAATCCTCTCCCCTTATTTTTGCACTGTCATCAGTGCAACTTTTATACAACATCATCAAGTTTTTCAAATTATTAAAAAAGATGCGACTATTCTGCCCACATAGCATCCTCATGCTCCCATGTCACGTCCTCAGGACCGTACCAGGTCCACTAAACCTTTACAAACCCTATGGCTTGATTCTGGAGCTGTTTTCTTTTCCGATCCAATATTCACACTGGATGCACTTGTAGGACATCTTCTTACTCCACCAATTGATAACATGATTAGCATCATGTATATATTTCTTAAGCAATGAAACATGAAACACATTATGTACAGTCATGGATGCAAGTAATGAAAGCATATATTCAACTGGCCCAATCCTTTCTAGGATTTCAAAAGGCCCACAAAATCTGGCTACCAACTTGGTGCAGTTTCCCAGCTTCAGGGAACTTCTATTGGTTTTCACTTTCAGGAAAACACGATTGCCCACTTTAAACTCTTTGTGGGTTCTATTTTTATTAGCATAACTTTTCTTCCTATCTTGGGAAGCCTTTAAATTCTACTTAATTTTTAGCATTTGCTCTTCCATTTCCTTGAGCAACTCTGGCCCAACTACTGATCTATTAGTTGGATTATCCTAGCTTACTGGAGTATTACACTTTCTGCCATAAAGTGTTTCAAATGGGCTCATCTTCAATGACGCTTGATACCCATTATTGTAAGCAAATTCTACTAAATGTAGGCAGTCTTCCCATTTCGATGGTTTGTCCATCACATGCATCCTTAGCGTGTATTCTATTACTTTGTTCACCTTCTCAGCCTATCCATCAGACTCAGGATGATAGGTTGTGCTAATGTTCAGATTCGTTCTGAATCCTTTGAACAACCCCTTCTAGAACTTGGAGGTAAATTTTGGGTCCCTATCAGACACAATTGTCTTGGGAATACCGTGCAATCATGTTATTTCCCTCATAAAAATATCAACAACATTAGTTACCTTGTGAGTAGTCTTTAGTGGAATAAAATGGGGAGCTTTCGTAAGCCTATCCACCACCACCATGATTGCATCATGTTGCTTGCCGTTTATGGGAAATCCTATGATGAAATCCATTGTCACCATTTCCCACTTCCACTCAGGAATGGGTAAAGGTTGCAGCAACCCTGCTGGGTGCCTGTTCTCAGCTTTAACCTTATGGCACTCCATACATCTGGTAATGTATTCAGTAATCTCATTCTTCATACCTGACCAAAAGTAATGGATAGTGACTGCTGCCATGGTTTTTTTATATCCAGGGTGCCCATCATAAGGCACATTATGTATTTCATTCAAAATCATAAGTTTTAAGTCATGGACATTAGGTGCATAAATTTTGTTCTTGTACAAAAGTGTTCCGTCGGTTTCCAATTTATAAATTTCCACTTTCCGTGGAATCTTAACTTGTTGTAGCTTTGCTACCAAATCCCTGTACTACGAATCTGTATTTGCAGCCTCCGAAATTATGCTTTTAATATCAGTTCGGTACATGCTAATGGTTGTAGCATGTAATTCATGCACTCTCATGTTGAGTGCATCAACCACTTTATTCTCCTTCCCTTTGATATGCTTGATATCAAAATCATACTCACAGAGAAACTCCAACCACCTACTATGTCTAACATTCAAGGTTGGTTTATCAAACAAATATTTCAGATCGTTATGGTCTGTTCTCAGTTCGAACCTCCTTCCCATGAGGTAATGCCTCCATTTCTTTAGAGCATGTACTATGGCTGAAAACTCCAAATCATGAGTTGCATAGTTCTTTTTGTGCTCTTTCAACTTCCTGGATTCGTAACAAATTACGAACCCATTATGACTGAGGACTCCTCTCAGTCCTTATTTTCATGCATCTATACACACTACAAAGTCTTCATTTGGAGCTACAATCATCACGATTGGAGCACTGGTTAATAGTTGCTTCAATTGTTGGAAGCTTCTCTCACAATCTTTTGTCCATTGAAAATTCTTATCCTTCCTTTGCAAGGAAGTGATATCGTGAGATATCCTCGAGAAACTTGTGATAAACCTTTTTTAATAACCAGCTAGACCCATAAAGGATCTGACTTCTGTCATGTTCTTGGCGCTGACCATTCTCTGATGGCCTCAATATTCTCAGGATCTACAACTATCCCATCCTTCGAAATAATATGCCCCAAGTAATGGATCTTCTCCTGATAAAACGAGCACTTGATCAACTTGGCATACAGTTGGTGCTCTCTTAGCACCTGCAATACCACCCTCAGATGTCGTTCATGCTCTTCCTCTGACTTGGAATACACCAAAATTTCATGCAGGAAGACTATGACAAACTTGTCTAGATATTCCCTAAATACACCATTCATTAGTCACATAAAAACAACGGGTGCATTTGACAACCCAAAAGGCACCACTGTGAATTTGTAATGACCATACCTTGTTCTAAAGGCGGTCTTGCTAATGTATTCATCCTTTATCCTTAACTGGTGATATCCTGACCTAATATCTATCTTTGAAAATATCTTCGCATCCTTCAACTGATCGAAGAGGTCATCAATCCTCGACAGAGAATATTTTTTCTTTACAGTTACTTTGTTCAATTGTCTAAAATCGATACACAATATCAATTTCCAATCCTTATCCTTCACGAATAAGACTGGGGCACCCCAAGGTGACACACTTGGGCATATATACCCCTTCTATGGAAGCTCTTCAAGATGCAATTGCAACTCTTTTAGCTCTAGCGTACTCATTCTGTAAGGATATTTTGACACTGGAGTTTCCCCAGGCATCAGGTTTATAGAGAAATCAATATCTCTCTTCGGGGGTAGTCCGAGTACCTCTTGAAATACATCTTCAAACTCCTTTAGTATCACATGATATCCAATACTTGACACCTTATCCTTAAGTGTTTCCTCCACATGGACTGCAAATAATTGACAACTTCTCCTGTAGCACTTCTTCAGTTGCATTGCTGAGATTTCTCTCATAGCAACAGATCTAGTAAATCCTTAGAATGTTCTTCTATTTCCTTCCTCATCGAGGCAAGTGAATGCCTTGTTAGGACATTCCAATATGGCATGGTGTTGATCCAACTAGTCCATCCCAATTAGACAGTCATAAGAACCTAAGAGAAAAACATTGAATTCATCCTTTGTGCTCATTCCATTCATTTCCATTGGATAGGACTTAACTAACTCAGTGACTTTTCTCTTGGTTCCTGTAGCCAATTTCACTAACCAAGACTTTTCATGTTTGCTTCTCGACAATTGAAAACTTTCCACCACTCTAGGATATATATAACTATGGATAGCCCCTAAATCAATTAAAATAGTAAATGCATGTGTGTTGATCATACCTTCCACTTCAGTCATGTGTGACTGAAATTAAGATTGCTTCTTGTCCAGGGCTGCGTAGATCCTTGGCATTCTACTACCCATGTCCTCCACTGTTTCAGCTTGTTGAACATTGTGGACAACTCTCACTTTTCCATTTTTGTGGGGACAATCTCTGTACTTATGGTTTTACTTACAACCCCAACACTAAATGGGCATTTGCCTTGGCCTTTGTCCCCCTACGTCAGCCATTCTCGACTCTCTAAATGAAAACTGTCCTTGAGGACTGTTTCTGAAAAAGGGAGGTTTGTTTCCCTTCTTCCTCTGTTCTTTCTTAAACTTCTTCTAGTCATCCCAAGCCTTCTGAAAGGAAGGATTTTCTCTTTGTTGTTCATATACGTATTTCTCTCTTCTTATCATTTCTTCCATAGTCTTAGGGTCATCATACTGAATATTGTCCCCAATGGAAGGTGGAAGTCCACTCAAATACCTTTGAATCTTGACAGTCTCATCCTTGATGAATGAAACATACTTTAGTAATTCCGAAAATCTTCGTTTGTATTCATCAATGGTCATGTTTCCCATCTTGAGTTCAAAGAACTCTTTCATCTTTCTGTCATAATATATTTTCGTTAAGTATTTCTTCTCAAAATACCTCTTGAATTCTCTCCAAGTGATATCTTTCTCTCTAATGTGTTTCACCTACACAAGTTGATCCCACCACGTGGATGTTTTTTCGTTTCAGTTGATACATCACAATTCTTCCTTCTGCGTGAGAGGAATAATTATGTATTTGGAAATATTTCTTCATACCAATCAACCATGTCTCGGCATATTTCTCCTTCTTATGTTCTCCATCAAACGTAGGAGGCTTAATCTTGTTCATTTCACCCTTCATTTCAGCCACTCCAGATCTCTAGTGATTTTTGGTAGGAGATGGGCTTGAACTAATGTGTGCCCTCCTCTTGGAGCGACCTTGGGAGTGATGATGGTGTCTACCAACAATCCTTGATCTTCTTCCTTCAGAAGTCTGGTTACTCCCTGTTTTTCTCAAGTCTCTCTCCTTGTCCAACTTCTTCTCTATTCTCTCCAAACTCTTCATCAAATTTAAGTTGAATTTTCCCTATTGTTCCTTAGCTTTCATAAGCTTTATACTATCTACTCGGTGAGTTTGGGAATCTTTCTACAATTTTTCAATGATTTTCATCATATTCCCTTCCTTATCTATCTCTTCTCCATGCCCATTGGAGTTCAACCCTTCAACTTACAAATGAACATCCATTCCTTTTTTTTCATTCTCTAAAGTGGAAGCATTTTGTGTCTCTTCCATTTCTTGCACTCAGTGGCAACTATATTTGGTTCTGGCACTCATTAAACTTATGCAACACAATGTGCAGACAACAAAAATGTTTCAGGTCATCATTCCTTAACAAATCCCACAACATTCATAAACAAATATTATTCAAGAAAACGTTCAATTTTCATTCTCTATGATTCTCGTTCAATCAAGAATTCCTGCAGATTTCTTCTTTCAGAGCTTTGCTTTGCTATGTTTTCTGGCACTAACCCCTTTATCTTAGTTCCCCAACCCATGCGACCATGGGTCGTGACCAAATGCTATATCAATAAGCGCGTACTCGGGCCTTCAGCTTCAAAATATTTCCAAACATAACACAACAGTCACTCAGAGTTCTGAGTTACCAAACTCATGCAGTAGGGTGGATCAACGATCCACGTCTACCCAACATTCTACGGCTGACACTTCGTTGTGGAACTTCAAGCATATGAGTTTCGGGACTTCGAGACTTTGGAAGATTTCACATATGCACACCTTGGACCAATAGTATCTGAACACTTTCATGACACTTTGTTGACATCATTACGTCACATCACTTACGCTTTTCCAAATTACGGGGGCATGCAACGATGGTTTGGAGTAATCCGCAATTCTCCTGACGCTGACACGTAACCCCTCAGTGAAACCGCGGTTTGGATTGTGGGACCGCCTTAGAGAATTAGCTTCCATGCAATGTCCCCACAATGTCTCCTGTCCATTGATCTTGATGTATCATGATCAATGCCACTGTGGGTCCTGTTGGATTACTGAGAGAGGGGGTGAATTAGTAATAACATAATTATAATCATTTTTCTTCAAATGTTATATCAATGTAGAATTATTATCCAATAATGAGTAGTAATAAATAAACAATCACACACATGCATAGTACACCAGTGTTTTACATGGAAACCAAAATCGAGAGAAAACCACAGAATGATTTTTCTTATATGTCTTGAAGAATTACATTCATTGGAAGCACCAACTTCCTTTGTTTTCAGCTGCAACTGGAAGGAGGCTCCAACATCCTAGTTTCTAAGGCTACAACCTGAGGGAAGCTCCAACTCCCCAAATCTTTGGCTACAACCAGAAGGAGGCTACAACCCCCAATGTTCTCCGGCTACAACCGGAAGGTGGCTACAACCACCTGTCCTTGCCCTGTCCTGCCACCCTGAAGTAGAAGTAGAATGATGGAACCACTGTCACACTATCACTGTGAG
>SNQJ01S0015928.1:135624-148924 GCA_010110895.2 Picea sitchensis | reverse complement strand
CTCATTTGAGGAGCAGGTGGTGGTAGAGTTGTGGAGGGAGGGGACTTGCCACTTATAGGAGCGTTCATGTGGTGGGTGGTTGTCGAGCTATGGGGGGAAGGGACTCGCTCACATGACCCTCTACTTAACGGATAAGCAGGTCAAGGGGGTGATCCGCCTTCCCCCACAACTCTCCCACCACCCAACGCTCAAATGCGCAGTGGGTGATGGTAGAGCAGCGAAGAGAGCTTCCCCCACCCCCCACGCATTCAAAGTCGTCACTCATTTGAGTGGCAAGTGGTGGTAGAGTAGCATAGGGAGCCCCTTGCTCTCCTTTCCAACATTCAACTTTGATTATTTTTTAATGTTTTATTTCATTTTCAAAATTTTTCCTTACATTTGTTTTCTTTTTTTTTCAAATATTTTTTTTGTATTTCATTTTTTTAATTTGTTCTAAATACCTTTAAACTTTTTTCCTTTAATTATTATTTTCATTTCTTTTATTATTATTTAAAATGTGTTATTTATTTATAAAAAGTCAAAGGTTCTTCCCATTTTTAGGTCCCCTTTTTTGTTTTTTTCGTTCTATTCTTATTTATTTTTCCTTTTTTAAGTTTTTTTTATTTACGGTTTCTCTTTTTTGTTTTTTCCTTAGATATTTTTATTTATTTTTCCTTTTTTTTTTTAAATTTTCTATGGTTTCGTTTGTAACAATACTAAGCTTCCAAGCCATAGTTTAAAAAATGTTGTAATTTTAAGTCGAAAAAAAGGAGGCATTACTAATATCACCTCTTTTTGATTAAGGGGTTGGTTTTAAGATGTTGGTTGCAAGGATACTTGTTGTCAAGGCCATGATTTAAAAAACAAATAGCCTCGAAAAAAAGAGGGGGTTGCCATTGGGAGGACCACCTTTTGATTCAGGGATTGATTTTTTAAAATTTTGGTTGGAATATTATTGGTAATGTCCATTGTTTCAAAGAAGTTGCAATTTTAACGTTGAAAAAAATGGTGCTACTGTTAGCACCAAAGAAAATTTTAGGGGCTAAATTTTTCTGATGGGTTATTTTTCTATGTTTTTTTCCAAAAAATTATTTGCCAATTTCCATTTTATTCGCCCAATGTTTTTAGGATAAAAGTATTTTACTCTAAAAATTGCCAAAATTTTCTATAAACTATATAAAATCGTTAGAAATTTTAATTTTTTTATAAATACATCACCAAACATTTTATGGTTGGCATTTTAAGAATTCGTAAGATTTCCCAAGTTTTCTACACTTTAAGATAAGTATGGATCCTCAAATTTTTCTCTCGCTAGCACCATGTTTAGATTCAGGGGTTGATTTTAAGGTTTTTGTGGCAACATTAAGAGGTTGTTAATGTTGTGGTTGAGTGGTGGTAATTTTAATCCCAGAAAAAAAAAGTATGCTATTGGTAGCACGACTTTTCGATTTAGGGGTTGACTTTGGTGTTTTGAACCAAAAATGTGGGTTTTAGGGGTAGAGTTATTGTTTTGAGGTCACATTTCTCATCAAGTCGGTAACTACATTATGTCCTTGAGAAGACTCGATCTCTAAGATTCAAAGAATCATGTTTCTAGGGATCCTATAAAGTGAGAGGGAGGCTTAGATGAACCTAGAGGTACATTTCCCCATGCTTATGATGGGGAAGGCGTCCTAAAAGATTATGATGTAGCCTCAAGTTGGGAAGAAGGTGTGGTGCCAATAAGTTGAGGAGGGAGAGCTTGTCTTAGAGAAGTGTTAGGCTGATATGAGATACCCTTTCTAATGGTAGTGCATTATTGAGAGGTAAAAATTTGGATTGAGGGATATCATGAGCCTTGCTTGGGAAAAGAAGAGTGCTTCCAGTGAAGGGCATGACATTCATATGTATTGTGAGTGTTTCACTTATGAAACTTGCACTACTTGTCTAAATTAGGATATGATTGGACACTTTGGTCTTCATGACTAGTTGCATGAGTACTTGCCTTAGAAAAGGAACGGGGGATTCACCTTATTGACCAATATCTTATCACGTTCATTCATAAAGGGGGTTTTTTAATTATGAAAAATAGAGTCAATATATTGTACTTATTGAGGGGGGATGTAGGATATAGGGGGGTTTATAGGTATGAGGGGGTATAAAAGGGGGTATTTGGGAAAAATACACGATATCTAGTAAAAGTAGGGTTTTTTTATTGGAAAAATGTATTGGGAGGGGGGTCAAACAAGGATTTGGGGAGGTATTTATCAATATTTAGTGAAATTAGGGGTATTCTTTAATATCCCATGAATGAACGCACTATGTCACAGGTTTATTGAGTGGAGACCATGTGAGAAAATGACACTAGCACCTAATGTTCCTCATATGGCTTAGGTGGAGGTATGTAAGGCTTCAAAGGAGGGGGGATTTGAGGTAAGGCTAGAACTTCATCTTAGTAAACCTATTGAGGATGGAAAGGTCTTCTAAGATAGTCTTCAAGGTCTACAAATTCCCTAAGGATTATCTCTTAAAGTTATTACATGTAGGGAATGTGTTATTCACATGCTTTACATGAGGTAGGATGTTGCATATTTACTTTGTTAGGAGAGGGACAAGTTGTATAATGAACTTGGTTAGGGGGAGTGAAAAGTATCACATTAGTAGGAGTGGTGGATATCCTTCATGGTTAAATTGGATCACATAGTAGGGGGTAGGTCCTGCTATGTTACAATCTTGGATCATAGTTTTTTTATGAGCACTTAGTTGACTACTAAGGGGTATGCTAAGAACATTTATTTGAGGAATATGAGATAAGTTGGATATATCTATTTGACCTCAATATGCATTGAGTTAGTGAAAAAAAAGTTGTAAGGGGAACAAGAAAAAGAGTCCATAGTCTAAGGAACAAGGGAAAAGAGAGAAGTGAGAAGTGAGGAGGGAGTCTTGGTTGAGGGAAGGGTTGATATGAACTCCCCAATGGAGTCACAAAAATGTAGTGAATGAATGGATTTGTTCTTATACCACATGTAGCATGAGGGCAGGGATGGAAGACCATCCAAGCACATATACACTACTAAAAGGGGGAAAGAGGAGAGTGGTGTCACCACTTGATTTGAGGACTAAACTAAGAAACCCTAGGGTAAGAAAAAACGGGGTGAAAATGAGAGGGAGATGCACTAGATTAATCAGGACCTAAAGATATTGTTAATGATAACCCAGGGTCATACTTCATTATCGTACTTCACTTAGGTATCAAATCAAGTTTTACCAACAAATCAAATGAGTAAAGAGAGACAAATAACTAGGGTTGATTAACCAATAATTCATTTAGTTAGCTAGAAACCCTAATAATGGAAAAGGAAAAAGGAGGAGCAAGATAAATCAATAGAAATTTGTTGTTGTAGATGATGAATTTCCTTGGGTTGAAGTGGATAGGTGATATAGCTCCAAGAGTGGACTACGTCCTGGAATAACCTACCCACTTAGCTCCAAAATCATGCAAGACAAGACTTGTCCCAATATCCAACATCAAGATATGTATATATATATATATATATATATATATTGAATGTAGTGAAACCCTAATGACATCAATTGAGATGATACCTCCCTTATGGTAGTTGTGATGGAACCTCCCTTGAGGTTGTAGGGTTCAAACTTCCAAGGTATTATTGGAACTATGATAATGAAGATGCCCTAGTTGAATCAATCAAACCTACAAGATTAGAGCCAAGCTAGACAAAGGAAATCTTTGTAGATGTGTTGGAGATGACAAGTGCACATAGCCCTAGGTTCTTAAGAGAGGTGGGAGAAGTTTATTTTATAATTTGAGTGTGTACCTACAAATTAGTGTTTTCAAAGATAAAAGAGATTAGAAGAGTTCAATAGGATTTAAAAAGAAGAATTGAATTGTATAAATAGGAAAGGGAGTAACCTCAAGGCATAGAAGAACATTGGGATTGAGTCATATGGAATTGCCATATAATCACCTCTATTGACATCGTGCCATGGATTTGGTATAATGGCACCATGACTTTTGAAGCCTAAAAGACTCTTTGTTACATGACTTGTAGATTCACAATCGTGGTACCCCAAAGAAACATGTGGTATGCTCAGCACCAAGAGACCAAGTAGGTTTAAGGGGATTGATTTAAATTGACTCCATAAATAAGAAGTCCAAAATGGGTTTGGATGGGTATGGACCTTAATTGAGGCATCCCAGGTAGCCATGGACCCAAATAGGGGGTGTGCATCCCCAACCACACTCATGCAATTAAGAAATGCCTCAAATGGATGTCCTGAGGGTCAAACTGAGTCAAAATAGTAACCAAGGGATAGAGATCAAAATGGGGAAAGGAACATAAGGAACTTGCTTAAGTGCTTAAACATCTTAGAGAGGTCCCAATTTTAGGTCAAGGTGAGGGGCATTCCATGAAGGTGATCCATCACATTATAACAATTGTTGACGTATCATATCATCATTTGATGGGTCGTGTATGAATATGATGCAGAGGTGGACCATGTAATACACTTCCTAGTGGGTAGGTGTATGTGAGTACCCAAGTGTGAATCTCATATTCTACGATAGGATCTCATCCCATTACAGTAAATGCATGACATGAAGGTTTAATGAGTAGTTGGAAAATGCTATGATCAACTAACAAGAAATATGCATGGCCTAGGTAAATGAGCTGACCTTGATCTAATGGATGGGGTTGGCTCCACCAAAATAAACGGATCTACATGGAAAAGGGAGCTAACCAATGCTAACTTAGTGGGGTTTTCCCTAATTCATTAATATGTTAAGTATTTTCAAAGACATGAAAAATAGACAAGGCCATATGGAGTTTGTCCAAAAGCTATATTGAGAGGTGGTGGACATGATGGTAGGAGATATTCTTTAGGATGGTGACATAACATGCACTAGTTGGTGGGTTGGCTCCATGTAAGTCTGGATGATGACATCAGGTGGGCCCTTGATTGATATTTTTCGAATGCTAGGTGCCTAGTGTGAAAGGGTTGCCCTTTCTCATTAATATAATGTGAGGTGGTAAGGAACAAGGGGGACAAATAGGAAATGGGTACAATGCCCACATGAGGGGTTCTAAGTAGAATGAGGTTGGCTCAAACATAACTGCTAAGGTTGTAGTATGTATGGAAGAAAAGTGGGATACTAAAGTCATTTGTAGGGCACTAAGAGCACTTGCATGATCAATGGTGTGCAATAGTGAGAAATAGGAGAGCAAGCCAAACAATCAAAACTTGATTTCCATTTAACCAATAACCTTTAAACTTTATAAAATTATAATGCTAAGTTTACTAATAATTGATCCTATGTAAACCAAAAAGTAGTGAAGAAGAGTCCCAATGTCCCCTTTTTCTTAATCTTGGCTAGATTGAGCTCAAATTTTTAAACATAAGTTTTACATAGGAAAAAATATTCTTTGGGAGGGTTTGAATTTATCAAAAGTAACCTACAAGTACCAAAATTAGGTTTAAAAAATCCATGAATATTACTGATATAAACCTAGTGTGTATTTCCCTCATACTTGCAATGTTTTGTTGAGAAAACCTTTGTCAAAAGAGTCACATGTAGATTAAACTCTATAAATGTAATATGTCATTCTCATAGCAAATTGTGCATAACACCTATTTTGTATCTCATATCTAATGGAGGTAGTCTTTTGGTTTTATTTTAGCCACTCGTGCACATGTATACACACTTAGCAACACTATCTCTAGCATAACATGGTTGAAAGTTCTACTACCATCACATGTTTCAATATTTGGAAACCATTATTAATGCCATTAATTCAAATAAATGGGGCACACCATGACCATATTTTACCAAAAACAACCTCGCCCTTGGAATTTAAGGAGTATTTGCACCATTCTATACTAGCAACCATTATGTAATCACTTCTAACTTATGTTTTAAGGAACGACTAATGTTTTTGAAAAAAATCTAGTTATTTATATTAGATTGACAAAACTAGTGTAATGAAGAGGCCTAGAATCCAATAAATGAAGAAAATTTCATTTGAGCAATTCATTGCTCATATTGCAATTTTGAAATTTTGGATTGATTTGAAGACCCCAAATTCAACTAAAACACATCGTCCAATGTGTGAGATTGCAATTTCTACTTGATTAAATTGTAGGTTTTGAATTCTAACCAAAATATTTTTTGAAAAATTTGCAAAAATAAACCACTTGAAAAAGAGACATTTTAACTACCCTTTAACATATGGAGAAATATTGAAAAAGAAAACAAAAATCCACACATCCAAAACATCATCGAAGAAAAAAAAAAATTATTACATCAAACCTAGAAACTAAGTTATTAAAATTCATTAAATGTCACTTATAATTTTTGTTCAACCATCTTTAAAACTTTTTATTTTCCCAAGAAAAAAAATGCATTTTTATTTAAGATAAGAAAAAATACAATACTTAGGTGCTCTAGACACACTCCAAAAGGGATAATCTAGAGATAGATCTCTTCCGAAACTTTCACTATAGTTACATCCATAAAGATCTAGAGCCTTTATAATCTCAAGGATACAATCTATCAATTCACTAAAAACAAATCATAGACTTAATTGTCCCATGTTTTGACATATTACAAGTTCAAAAGGAGTTCAAAAATCATTTACTGAAAACTGTTGTCAAACCACAGTATGACCATTTTGTACTTCTTCCAAGGAACCATAAAACTTAGGTAGTTGGAGTCTTTCCTTTGAGAGTTCATCTGCAATCTTGTTGTTCTCTCTATAAATGTGAGTATAGCTGACCCAATGAAATTGATTAGATATTGTCTTTAATTACTGTGTTAGTGGAAGGAGATAATTATTATGTACTTGAAAGCTTCCTTTCATCCAATTAATGACTATAGATGAATCACTCGTGCCCTGTAGCTTATCATGAATCCTTGTCCAGAGAAAATTTCAGTCAATAGTATAAGGTCTTGAATTCACCTTGGTTATTTGTTCCTCTTCCTATGTTACCTTTGATCATAGATGATTTTAGGGGCTAAATTTGGCAAATGGACTAATTTTCCATGTTTTTTTCCCAAAAAAAGAATTGTCAATTTCCATTTTTTCTAAAAACAATTCGCCCAAATTCCATAGAATAAACTTATTTTACCTTAAAAATCGCCAAGATTTTATAGAAACTATATAAAATCCTTAGGAATTTGAATATTTTTACCAAACTATCCTCTGAAAGCCTTTCCATCCAAGAATTAATGACTATAGATGAATCACTCGTGCCCTGTAGCTTATCATGAATCCTTGTCCAGAGAAAATTTCAGTCAATAGTATAAGGTCTTGAATTCACCTTGGTTATTTGTTCCTCTTCATATATTACCTTTGATCATAGATTTATTTTAGGGCTAAATTTATAAATGACTACTTTCCATGTTTTTTCCCAAAAGAATTGTCAATTTCCATTTTCTAAAAACACCGGCCTTAAATTCCATGTAATAAACTTATTCCATCTAAAATCGCTAAGATTTTTAGAAACTATATAAAATCTTTAGGAATTTGAATATTTTTACCAAACTATCGCCAAACATTCTTTACTTCTGTATTATTACACCAGGGGGTAAGATTAGGCCTGTGTTTCTACATCTAACAAAACATCCTCAAGCTAAGGACTCATGCACCCTCACCTAATAGAACTCATGTGGGTTTGAATCCCTTTAGAATCAACCTAGAATATGTTAATATCCCAAGCTAAGGACTCTCCCATCCACTCATATTGAATCCTTCTATGGTTTAATCCTTATAATATGCTAATAAACATTGACCTCCCATTGTCTACTTGAAAAATAGGTATCATCTTTTCTTCAAACAAAATAGAGTTTCTAGCTATCCATATTCCCCATAAAACCAGAAATGAAATTACCCTAAAACACTTTACAATCTTGCTAAATAACCATCTCTATAAATATTTCTACCAAAAACATAATCTATCACTAATGTCTCTCATATTTTTTAGTCCCAAGGGATAGCTCACTATAAGATGTAAGCACACTTCCTGGGCTTTGGGGAGAGGTCACAAAGTTCAAGCCTAGCTAAGAGTCCCCTCGGGCTGCCGCTTTTCCACTCCCATATCATCCACTATGGGAGTTATCAAGTGGGTTCCCAAATTAGTTAATTTCTCTTATCTGGTACTGTCTCCTCATTTAGTATTCTATTACCGTCCAAAACAATATCATACAAATCATCAAAGGGAAGATAAAGATGAGAAGATTATTAAAGGGAAGAAAAAAATCACAATGTCTGGCATAATATTTCCAATAAGTCGTTATCTTCACTACCAAAAACAAAATGAAAAAAAATCATTAAAAGAAAGAGATAAAGATAAAAAACTTCATTATGTTTCACATTAAAGAGAAAGACAGAATTAAAATATTAAAAAATTGTAATTATATCTCGACATATCACTATTTTGTCACAGACCGATCCGTGCAAGGTGATCTTTGTCAATGAAAGTTGGTGAACAGTGGAATTCACGAGGAGTCTAAGAACCATCAAATTTACTTCGTGAATAATCGCACTATCAAATTTTGAATGAAAAAAACCTAAAAATTACTTACTCAGTCAATAATCGTACTGTCAAATTTTGAATGAATATATAAAAAATATATATGTCGATCCAAATTTGATCTCTCCATATTCCAAATCGTGTTGTACACTCCATGTCGATAATGACTTCAAGCGGGTCGAATCATGTTGTAGATAAGATTCACGCACTGAATTGACAGAAATGAAGAAGTTGGCCCGCAGATTTGTCATTTCGAAATTTCAATGCGAAAACGTTGAGAAGAAAAGGCAAAAGGCAAATTGCAACCATCCAATGTGCAAGTAGTTCTGTGCGCGCCCTTGACAAATCCATATGGAGGATTCGAAGTTTCGAAAGAAAAATTTTGAATTGAATAGGAGTAGGGGTGAATTTTCTAGAATGTGTGGTGTTAAAATTTAAGCATTAAAATACCAGAAATCAGATAAATTTCCAGTATTTTATCATTGAATCACAGTTTCCATATATATACTACAGAGAAATGAGTAAATTTCCATTAATTTAGACGTAAACCATCCCATAACCCCAGTGTAAAGTAGGCCGGTTTATGTCAAATCCATGGACCGAATAAATTCACATATTGTATTCGCCATGACACGGAGGCTACATAAATGAATGTAGAAAATAAAAGAGATAGTCTTCATCCCACACAAATTCGGACAGGAAGAGATTGAGTAGCCACGCGTCCTCGACTGAAAGAGATGTTGTTAAAGTATAGTGGAATATAAATGAAGGAGACGTGCTTTCAGCAGAAACCAAAAGCTGTCTCAGCAAATTAAGAAACCAGTTTGGGAGACCGATTCTTGAAGGAAAATGATAAGTACTACAGCAGGCGAAGTTATTTCATACAAAGGTAACTCGCACTTTCCACATTGTAGGCTCTGTATGATTTGTTTAGTAGAGGAACGATAATCCATCTTCAGTGTTCAACCCATTTTCAGTATTCGGCACAAGAGACCATTTGGGGAGATCGACCGTTCAAGGAAATAGCCAAGCTCTACTGCAGGCTAAGTTCTCACACTCAAAGGTAGTTAGGACTGCCCGCATTCTTAATTCCATATGTTTTTTCAAGGCAATGATAACCCATTTTCAGTGTTCAATCCATTTTAGGCCATTTGGGGAGATCGACCCTACAAGGAAAACGCCAAGCTCTACTGCAGGCGAAGTTGTCGCATGCAAAGGTAATTAGCACTGCCCATATTCTAAATTCCATATGGTTTATTTAGTAAGGGAACGATGATTCATTTTCAGTGTTCAATCCATTTTCAGTGCTCAGACGCACAAGAAACCATTTGAGGATCAGATCGATCCTCCAAGTAAGATGGCAAGCTCTACTGCAGGCCAAGTGATCACTTGCAAAGGTAATTAGGACTGTCCACACTCCAAAAGTCTCCATATGATTTGTTTAGTAAGGGAATGCTAATCCAATTTCAGTATTCAGCACAATGAATGCATATAACGTAATTTCTAGTTGCTACATATGATATGGCTCCAATTATATAGATGCTACTTTTGTTTTCCATCATTTACGAATGGGCATTAAAAAACTATTAGTTGGTTCAGGTTTATATGGATTTTACACATGGCGTCTTGGAAATGTATCTATTACTATCAAACCCTGTTTAGTATCCCAATTTCAAGGATGGGTTTTCAGTGGCATATAAGCCCCAATATTCCATGATTTTTAAGCCAGGGAAGCTACAAGTTAGTGGTCCTTCCCATTAATATGTCTTACCATTAATATCTCTTATCTTAGATTGATCCTTAGATCGGTATCTCTTATCTTAGATTGATCCTTAGATCGGTATCTCTTATCTTAGATTGGTATCTACCATGATCCTTATACCATGTTATCTCTTATCTTAGATTGATCCTTAGATCGGTATCTCTTATCTTAGATCGGTATCTCTTATATACCATGATCCTTATACCATGTGATTGATCCTTAGATTCTTATATACCATGATCCTTAGATTGGTGCCTCCTAATAATACCACAAATATATCACAAAGTGGTGCCTACTACTAATACCCAATCCTTATGAACTTTATGCCAATGTCCCTAATACCCAATCCTTATGAACTTTATGCCAATGGCCCAATCCTTATGAACTTTATGCCAATGGGGACAGCTTGGTGCCTTCTACTAATAAAATGATCCTTACTTTATGCCAATGTAGGTCCCTCTTACTAACACCTTCAAATATAATACCATTATGATCCATTATGATCCTTATGCCAATATGCCAATGGGGAAGCTCGGTCCCTCCTACTAATACCTCCAATATGCCACGATTCTTACTAACACCTCCAATATACCATGATCCTTATGTACTTTATGCCAATATGTCAATGGGGCAGCTTGTTCCCTCCTACTAATACCTCCAATATGCCATGATCCTTCCCTGTGGAAGCGGTCCCTCCTACTAATACCTCCAATATACCACGATTCTTACTAACACCTCCAATATACCATGATCCTTATATACTTTATGCCAATATGTCAATCGGGGGCTGCTCGGTCCCTCCTATTAATACCTCCAATATACCATGATCCTTCCCTGTGGAAGCAGCCAAGGGAGTGGTGCTCCCTACTAATACCACGATCCTTATGAACCTTATGCCATACTAATACCATGATCCTTATGAACCTTATGCCAATGGGGGCAGCTTGGTTACGATCCTTCGCAATAGGAGCAGCCACAAAGGAGTGGTGCCACGTATTAATAACATGATCCTTATGAACCTTAATGGGGGCAGCTTGGTGCTTCATACTAATAGCCCCAATATATCATAATCCTTCCCAGCGAGAGCAGCCAGCTTGGAGTCTTCTACTAATGCCCCCAATATATTATGATCCTTCCCAATGGGAGCAGCCGCAAGGGATTGGTGCCTCCTACTAATGCCACAATCCTTATGCTAATGGGGTAGTTTGGTGTTTCCTACTAATACCCAATATTTTATGATCACTCACATTGGGGGTAGTTTGGTGTTTCCTACTAATACCCAATATTTTATGATCACTCACATTGGGAGCAACCATAAGGAAGTGATGCCTCCTACTAATACCATGATCCTTAGGAACCTTATGCCAATGGGGCCAGCTAAGTGTTTCCTACTAATATCCCCAATATTTTATGATCGCTCCCATTGGGAGCAACCATAAGGGAGTGGTGCCTCCTACTAATACCATGATCCTTAGGAACCTTATGCCAATGGGGCCAACTAAGTGTTTCCTACTATTATCCTGATATATCATGATCCTTCCCAATGGGAGAAGCCAACATGGGGCCACCTACTAATACCCCCAATATTTTATGATCCTTCCCAATGGGAGCAGGCATGAGGGAGTGGTGACTCCTACAAATATTATAATACTTATGCTAATAGGGGCAGCTTGGTGCCTCCTACTTATACCCTCAACCCCCAATATACCATGATTCTTTTCAATGGAAGCATCCACAAGGGAGTGGTGCCTCCTACTAATGCCATAATACTAATGCTAACGGGGCAGCTTGGTGCCTCCTATTAATACCTCCAACCCCCAATATACCATGATCCTGCTCAATGGGAGCAGCCACAATGGAGTGGTTCCCCCTACTAATAACATGATCCTTATGCCAATGGGGGCAGCTTAGTGCTTCCCCCTACTAATAACATGATCCTTATGCCAATGGGGGCAGCTTAGTGCTTCCTACTAATACTCCCAATATGCCATGATCCTTTCCAATGGGAGCAGCCACGAGGAAGTGGTGCCACCTACTAATACTATGATCCTTTTGCCAATGGGGATGCTTGGTGCCTTTTATTAATACCCTCTATATACCATGATCCTTTCCAATGGGAGCAGCCACGAGGGAGTTGTGCCTCTTACTAATACCATGATCATTATGATCATTGTGCCAATGGGATAGTAGCAAGTGAGTGGTGTCTCATACTGACATAATGGTTGGTTACCCATAGATATTGGTAAGCTTCTTCCAAATCCTTAAAATACCCTAAACCCTTAAGGGAGCAGTACCTTCGACAAATACACCGAATATACTATGATCCTTATGATTCTTATATCCTTATGCCAATGGGGTCAGCCACAACGGACTAGAATTGAGTGGTGCCTCCACAATCCCAATGATCCTCTTTAAAACACCCATAAGGGAGTGGTATCTCCTAATAACATGCCCAATATACCATGATCCTTGTGATCCTTATCCCAAATGGGACCAGCCACAAGGAAGTAGTGCCTCTTACTAACATAATGGCTAACATAATGGTTGGTTGGTTACTCATAGAAACTGTTAAGCTTCCTCTATATCTTTAAACTACCCATAAAAGTGGGTAAGCTTCAAAAGAGGGATGAACATCAGAAGAATCAGAAATAGTTCGGGCCATTTAGGAAGTGAAGTTAGTGAAATTTTGCTGCCATGTCAAATTTGATATTTCTAATGATCTTTGTTGTAGCTGCTGTTGCTTCAGAAATAGTTCTGTCCATTTAGGAAGTGAAGTTAGTGAAATTTTGCTGCCATGTCAACACTGATATTTCTAATGATCTTTGTTCTAGCTGCTGTTGCTTGGGGACCAGGGCAGCCTCTGAAGATCGAAAAAGTGGAAGTGGCACCTCCACAAGCAATGGAAGTCAGGATCAAAGTGCATTATACTGCCTTGTGCCGTACAGACCTTGTTTTTTGGGAAGCAGAGGTAAACTATAATCAATTCTAGCACAGATAGAATCGCTGTAAAGTTTTAATTACTAGAAAAAA
>SNQJ01S0015928.1:120832-134138 GCA_010110895.2 Picea sitchensis | reverse complement strand
CGTTTCATTACTCCTCTACATTGGTAAAAGGGTTCTAAAGAATGATACTGGAGGGACTTAGTTAAGATTCTCTGGTTGGTTAATCAATCTGCGATCTTATTTGCAGACCTTCTTACATGTCTGAACTCCCATCCATCGAGATTCAAAACTACCTTGTTGCCATCTCACACCAGCAGTTAAAGATTTTCCAGTTGATATTGTCTATAATAAGTTTCTATTCCCCATGGAAAATGACCTTTTTGTATTTTTGCATCCAGTTTCCTTGCTATGCCCAAATACCAAGCTCTCCATCTCTTATTGATGTCGAAAAATACGGATAACATTCCTCCAATGTAACCATGCACGTCTCTAAACCCCATGTCAACCTTCCCCAGTGCTGGCCTGTGCAAGGCATGGCCTGCCCTTGGATGTCCTCCACTCTGCTTGATTGTTAGATTTGGTATCCAAAAACTTGGCTAACATCAATGGAATCTGACCATGCTTATCTCTAAACACTCCCCTGCCCTTGCACGCTCCATCAAAATTGAATTTAAAATTTGGCTAGCATTCCTCCAATGTGACCTTGCTTATCTCTGATTCCCCAATCCCCCTCCCCAGGGCTGCTCTGTGCAAGGCATGGCTTGCCCTTGGATGCCCTCCATCTCTGCTTGATTGTTAGATATGGAATCCGAAAACTTGGCTGACATCTCTGGAATGTGATCAAGCTTATCTCTAAACACTCCCCTGCCTTTGCAATGCCTGGTTTCCCCCTGGATTCTCCATCAAAGATGGATTTAACCCATAAGGAGTGTCTTCAAGTCTGGATGCAATCTGCCTTTCTTAACCCCTGTCTTCTCAAGGGAAAATTACTTACCGAACGTGTTGAAGCTATAAGTAATTTTATGACGATGCCGAAGAAATACTCGACATAGTTGATATAAGTAATTTTATGACGATGCCAAAGAAATACTCGACATAGTTGACATTGTGTAATGTTCTACAAAGTGGATAATTCAATTCTTAGGAAGTGTTGCTGGCTGGACTGTTCGTAAAATCACCCATAATGGTTTCCTTGATTGGAATTATTGTTAAAAATTCATTTTTGTTGTGGAATCAGGGATGGGTGCTACTTTGAATGTGGGCAAACCCAAGAAGGGTTCAACAGTAGCAATATTTGGCCTAGGCAGTGTTGGGCTTGGTGTAAGTACTAGTAACAAGTGTTCTCTCTTTATTTTCATGTGTATACATATTAGTATATACAGTAGCCTGTAGGTCTAAAGTCTGCAAACTTATTTTTGAAGGATTCTGTTTAGTTCACTGTTCAGTTCCCAAGCCTCCATTTTCATTGGGGCAATATAATCAGTGTACCGTTTAATTTTTTGTAAATATATATGTGTGTATTCTGATCCGTCTGAACTACACAGGCTGCCGAAGGGGCAAGAATTGCAGGAGCTTCTCGAATAATTGGAATCGATTTAAACAGTGACAGATATGAACAAGGTTGTATACTTTTCCCATTTCCATTATTAGATAATCCGTGTAGATATGTTGACTGTAGAATTGTCTTTCTAATTCGTTGTCTGAATCGTTTCTTGTAATCTTTCCTTTCCCAGCGAAACTATTTGGCGTAACGGAATTTATAAACCCCAAAGACCACAAAAAGCCTGTTCAAGAGGTATGTTGAGCTGCTTACAATTATCTTCAATTTCTCTTTCTCATATGGGAATATTTGTTTACTAATTGAATAGTTGCCTAACTTAAGAAGCTAGTTGCTTTATGGCCTGGTACTCTGAATAAATCAGGATGTTTATTAATAATAATAATCAATTTTTAAGGTAAAATTTATGTAAGTATACATATCCTAGCCTTTCTGGATTAGAATTTGTGATCTTTTAAGAGGAAACACATGTTCTTAATCATTAGGCTCACTCAAGCTGTATCTGAAGATTCCTGTGTTGATGAATACAATCTGGGTTAAGATGGCCACTAATAAATATTTAATGTTGACAGACCCTACCCCTCTGGATTAGAACTTGTGACCTCTTAAGGGAAAACACATTTTCTTAATCATTAGGCCCACTCAGGCTGTATCTGAAGATTCCTATGTTGATAAATACAATCTAAGTTAAGATGACCACTAATAAATATGTAATGTTTGACAGTTGACATTTCAGATAATCCACATATGTTATAAAGTTAAGTGAAATCTTGGAGTATTATGTTATAAAGTTAAGTGAAATTTTGTAACATGTTCTTAACCATTAAACCCACTCAAACTGTATCTGAAGATTCCTGTATTGATGAATACAATTTAGTTTAAGATGACCACTAATAAATATTTAATGTTAACAGATGTTGACAGTTGACATTGCCAAATAACCCACAAGCTGTATCTGAAAATTCCTGTGTTGATGAATACAATTTAGTTTAATATGACCACTAATAAATATCTAATGTTGACAGTTAGACATTGCCAAATAACCCACATATGTTATAAAGTTAAGTGAAATCTTGTAGTATTACTTTATATGTTATAAAGTTAAGTGAAATCTTGTAGTATTACTTTATATGTTATAAAGTTAAGTGAAATCTTGTAGTATTATGTTATAAAGTTAAGTGAAATCTTGTAAAGTTAAGTACAAGTGAAATCTTGTTTTATAATGTTATAAAGTTAAGTGAAATCTTGTAGTATAAAACCTTGAATGCCATATGTGGTTTGGTTAAGTGAAATCTTGTAGTATAACACCTTGATAACATAGAAGGCCATATGTCATAACATTAAGTGAAATGGTATATTATCTTTTTCTATGTTACTGTTTAATTATTTATTATTTAGCTCGATCATATTTATCCTCTCCGTTTCTCCCTTAAAATTAGTGGATTTACGCTAGTTTATGTTGTTCTATGAATTATATCATACTTTTAGCTTATCATATACTGCCATTAAAATTAAAATGCTGTGAACTTATCATCATCAAAACTTTTTACAGGTAATTGCGGAAAGAACTAATGGAGGGGTAGACTGCAGCATAGAATGCACAGGGAATGTTAAGGCGATGGTTCAAGCCTTCGAATCCTGCCATGATGTATTTCCTCTTTGTCCTCTTTGATTTAAAATATATCAGCAGTCTCAATTATAAGTTATAACTGTTGTAAGCTGAATATTTATTAAATGCATGCAGTGCATATGCTGATCACTAAAGAGAATGATTATCATATTTTCATTTTTCAGGGTTGGGGTGTATCCGTTTTAGTGGGAGTGCCTCATGCAGATGCAGTCTTTTCAACCAATCCTGTGAATTTTCTGAACGAGAGGACGTTGAGGGGGACTTTCTTCGGAAACTATAAGCCTCGTTCTGATTTGCCAGGCCTTGTAGAGATGTATTTGAATAAGGTAAGACTTGAATATGAAAGTTTGTTATTATTCAATGATGCATTCATTTATATGGTTAGATTTCAGGAAAGAAACGACTCTGTCAAACCACCATCATAGATAGAATTCTATTTTCATCTTTCAAACCATCTTCATAGATAGAACTCTATGTTCATCTTTCAAACCATCTTCATAGATAGAACTCTATGTTCATCTTTTAAATCATCCTTCAAACCATCTTAACTCCAGATGGATCTATTAATTTCAGATCTATCAAGTCTCGAGAGATTAAATCTTTAGAGAGATTTGATTTTTCTTGGTGCCATAGATTAGGGGTGCTAGATAGATCTCCTGCATATCTGGGTTTTGAGATAGAACTCTACGTTCATTTTTCCTATTTGTTTGTATTAGTCTAGATTCATCTTAATTCTAGATCTCCTGATTTATTAATTTCAGATCTATCAAGTCTTTAGAAATTAAATCTTTAGAGAGATTTGATTCTTCTTGGTGTTCCATAGATCACTGGTGTTAGATAGATCTCCTCCATATCTGGGTTTCCATATAAAACTCTATGTTCACCTTTCCTATTTGTTTGTATATACATTTTTAGAGAGATTTGATTCTTCTTGGTGTTCCATAGATCACTGGTGTTAGATAGATCTCCTCCATATCTGGGTTTCCATATAAAACTCTATGTTCATCTTTCCTATTTGTTTGTATATACATTAGTCTAGATTCATCTTAACTCTAGATCTATTAATTCCAGATCTATCAAGTCTAGAGATTAAATCTTTAGAGAGATTTGATTCTTCTTGGTGTTTATAGATCAGGGGTGCTAGATAAATCTCCTTCATATCTGGGTTTCCAAATAAAACTCTACGTTCATCTTTCCTATTTGTTTGTATATACATTAGTCTAGATTCATCTTAACTCCGGATCTATTAATTCCAGATTTCCGGATCTATTAATTCCAGATCTATCAAGTCTAGAGAGATTAAATTTTTAGAGAAATTTGATTCTTCTTGGTGTTCCATAGATCAGAGATGATAGATAGATCAAATCTTTACCTTAGCTCCTTATCCAACTCCAGATCTGCTCCGTATGATCAGAGATGATAGATAGATCAAATCTTTACCTTAGCTCCTTATCCAACTCCAGATCTGCTCCGTATCCAACTCCAGATCTATCAAACTTCTAGAGATCAAATCTTTACCTTAGCTCCATATCCAGGCAATGACAAAAGGAATTTATTTAGGCAATGACATTTATTCTTGACTGATGTAATTAGGCTTTTAATCTATCCTTCCTTGATTGTTAACTTGCAGGAGCTTGAACTGGATAAATTTATTACACATGAGGTTTCTTTTGCGGATATCAACAAGGCATTTGATTACATGATTAAAGGAGAGAGTCTCAGAACTGTGATTAAAGTGTCTGATTAAACAGGAAGGAGGAAGTCACATGAGTATTAAGTGACTGATTAAAGAGTAAAGAGGAAGTCATATTAGTATTGAGTTTAAGATCAGTGACAAGTATGTACAGAGGTATAATATCATAAGTTTTAAGATCTATGAATCTTATGTTTAAGATCAGTGACAAGTATGCACACGGTTATAATATAATTATAATATATAGTTTTAAGTAAAAGTATATTATATTTCGAGTTCGATATAATAAAATATTTCTAACTTTTATGAAAGTATCTTGAACCATGTCAAATTCTTACGTAATTAAAGTAGGATGTCATAAATCTTGGGTTTAAGATGTACACAGATATAATGTTTTTAAGTTTTGGGAAGGGACGTCAATTTTTTATTCTCATAAATAAGCCCATTTTCATAGGGATGAGATGCAATATTATTCTCGAATATTTTAAATTTAAAGAATTTGTGAGTTTTTAAATATTTTAAAAGTATACGAATTTTAAATGTGGTTTTCATGCGGCTGAGCAGAAGTTGTGAGTTTTCTTTATTATTTTTAAATCTATACAATTTTAAATGTGGCCCAAAAAAAACTGAAAATTTCTGGAATTGTTTGATGAAATTTATATAAACTATAAATTTTAAATGTGGCAAAAGTATACTAGCGATGGTTCCTGATATATATATATAAGCTTCAAATTCAGATTACTACATACAAATTTGTGACTTATTTTTGTAAAAACCAACTCTTTATTTTGGCAAATTATGATCTAAATATTATAAATCATCTTTCATTTATCTATTTATGAGAATTAATTTACAAAATCTAATTGTTTATATCATCTTTGACATTAAGATTCAATTTTTTTAAATATTTATGGCTTCTTGTTCAAGTTTTATTGGACCTTATTCTTTCGTAGATTTTACAAGTCAAATCGCTGAGCGGAGGGTGGTCCCTTGTCCCACAAACAAGGGGGTCTCATACACCAATTTGGTGTGTTGGCCGTGACCTTAAAAATAGATTATTAGTACACCCTGAGTGGGTCTAATGGTTAAGAACATAGAGTATTTGTACACCTTGAGTGGGTCTAATGGTTAAGAACATGTGTTTCCTTTTAAGAGGTTACAGGTTCAAATCCAGAGGGGAGTAGAGTATGTATATTATAGATTATTATTATTATTATAAATATTTATAGATTATTAGTACACCTTGAGTGGGTCTAATGGTTAAGAACATGTGTTTCCTTTTAAGAGGTTACAGGTTCAAATCCAGAGGGGAGTAGAGTATGTATATTATAGATTATTATTATTATTATAAACATTTATGGACTCTTACTCAAGCTCTTCTTTCTGATCTGATCCGATCCAAGTTTTGTCCATTTTCATATAGGATTCACCATTATATTGGTATTGTGGCTTCAATGTATATAGGATTCGCCATTATTTTGGTGTGAATTAGGGAAGGATGTCATAAGAATGGGTAGGCATACGGATTGAAATTTATTATAATTTTTTAAATTTTGGGTAAGTTGTTGATGATTTGAAATGGATCACAATAAATATTTGATGATTTAATGGCTCAATGCAATGTCAAGAATCTAGCAAAATTAAAAGATTGATTACTTGTTATTATGGAAGTTACGATAAGGTTGGAGGATATGGTTGATAGTGTAAAGTGTTGGAATTGTGACAACAATCAAAAGAGGCAAAATGTAACAGTGGCAGTTCATGTAATCCTATAAGGCCTTGGGAGCTTTGCTCAAGCGTGCACAATTCCACCATAGTTTGAATCAGGCAGGTAGGACGCTCGGTGCGAATGAGGAGACAAATGTCTTCATATAGGGAAGAGTTGGGGTTCCTTGGGTGTGCGACGTGCCAAGGGACGACTCCACCCAAGGTGCCTTGCAACGTAAGTCAGAGGACGGATGGTTTGACGAAGAGTTGAGGGAAAGACTTGGGTGCTCCATCAACGAAGGAAAATCAATTAAGGCATGCAGGGTGCATTTAGGAGAGTTGACCTATCTCATCTAAGGGGCACATGCACCCAAGAGGACGAGTTGGCTCGAAGGATGGAGCACGCCGACATGAGGGGCACACCAAGGTTGGGTGTGTCGGTCCCAAGGGGCATGACGGTTGACAAGCGCATGGGTTCGTTTGGGCGACCGGGTCCGTGAAGGGGCACGACGATTTGTTTTGGCGACTGGGTCCGTGAAGGGGCGCGATGATTCGTTTGGACATATGGGTTCGGGAAGGGATGCGACATCCCCAAAGGATGCAACGATTCGCTATGGTGACCTTTGGAGAGCCTATAAGAGAACAAGAGCACACAACCAAGGAAGACAAGTTTTGGAAAGACAAGGAGAAAAAGAGCTCTACGATTCTGAGGCAGACGAAGAGGAAGAGCTCCCTCAAGGATCCAAGTCGCTCCACTTGGGAGGACTTGTGCTGCCTTGAGGTGGATTCGTTGGACAGAGATGGGCGAGTTTCTCTTTGGATGATTTTGGCTAAGTTCGGAAACACAGGTCTGTTGGAGGCATGTGTGAGGAAGAACTGAAATTGGTGAAGTCTGTGGAAACAAAGAAGCAGAGTCTGCAGAAACGAAGGGACAATGAGTTTGCGGTTGGAGGCACGTCTGAGATGCATAACAAGTGGTTGCGGAGACGGTTACGACAAAGAGTCTTGGTGATCATTTGTGTATGAGTGTCTTGGTGAGGTGAGGCAAGTCGTTTGACTTTTCCCTATTGTAAACCATGTTGGTAGTGTATATGCTGGAATTGTTTTGCAATAACAATGACTTAGTCAGGTGTTAGGAACGGGTCGTGCCGTCTGCACTATATCTATTTTTTTCTTTCGTTTGTTCCACAATTCTCTTGGTTTCTCATGGATGTATGCTTAGTTAAGTTTTAAAGAAGTTAATGAATGTCTAAGTATACAAGAGTTGCACTAGAGTAGGAGTGTGAATCGTCAGTAGCTTAGAACAAAGTATGGGCATGCTCTAGAGGAAGAGGCATACTCTGAATGTAGTAACCTAGGTGTTGCCAAGCAGCCAAACTTGAAACGTTGTGGTGTCGCACGCCCTCACGAGGTGCACGATTGTAGGTTACGTTGTGGGGACATGACAAATGGTATTCGAGCTTGAAGCACACTCTACTACTGCAGTGGTGATAGTGGATGTGGTGCAACACGAAGGAACTTTATTGCGAAGGAAGTTCATTGGGAATGCTCGCACACTTGGTGAATGGTTCAATGCAGCGAAATCGTTCATCACAAACTTTGCATCAGACTTACGATAGAGGTTCGGTTGACGGTGCGATGGGAAGGTTGAGTTGGGAGCACACCTTGTGTAGATCAAGAGAATAATTTTGTGATGAAACGAAGCACTTGGATAGGGTGGGTGATCGCAGAACTCATTGCAGAGTTCATTGCAAAACTTGTCGTAGGCTTGATCACACAGGCATAATTGGTTGGTTTGATTTGTGATGGAAGCCAGTGTCGGATCTGCTATGCACACCTTGGAGAGACTAAGCACAGAGTTCGTTGGGAGAACTGAGCACTTGAGCAAGGAAAATGAATGTAGGATTTGTTCCACGACTTGTCGTAGAGATAACCGAAAAAGTGACCACTGAATAAAAATGCAAAGGGTGATCGTAAAAGTGAATGTGAAGGGGATCGGATTTGGGTTGCAGCGAGGTGAAACACTTGGGTGCGTTGGATAACCTAGGGTGACCTAGCACAACTCTGCAGCATGAAGTTGGTTGGGCACGTTTCCATCATGATGTCTTCATGTCGTGCATCGTTGAGAACAACATTTGAGTTGAGTTGGGATGTTGGATGAGTGGGTTGAAGTATCTCTTCGCAAGTTACGACTATCAATTAACAACAATATGACTTGACAGTGGAGTGGTGGATGCATGGTGCCTCGAAGCAAAAGCAGTCAAGGTGCAAATATGGCAAGACATTGGAGACGCATTTGGATGGTTGCATGCGAAGTTTGGGACTTATATGGATTTCAGAAGTGGATGGATGGACTCAACCTTGTATTGCAGTGAAGGTCTTGCAAGCTTGTAGAGTTGTGGACAGTGATTGAGGAGAGTTTATGTGGAGAATCAATTGTTTGGGTAAGCGAAGGTCCAAGACAACATACTTAGAATATGGTTGCAGCGAAGGATGTCGTTGATAAAAGTATGGTTGGATTGAGTTCTTATATTTTCCAAGTGTTACAACGAGTTCTTTGAAGGGAAGACGAATGAATTGGTGGTTCAAGGGCATTCCATTTCCGCGGTGAAAATCGACAGACTTGAGGGCAACTCAAGTAGTGTAGATTCAAAGAAGTCTTGCAGCAGTTTGGGATGCCTTAGTTGGGAGAGTGTGCAGAGAGATTGAAGCGACCTTCTTGGATGAGTCATGTGGTGGGCTTAGGCATATTTGGACGCATCCATGGAGGTGGTTTGAGGAAGCTGTCTAACTCTTTGATGAGGTGCGTTGGATAGGTCGTTGCATTGAAGTGGGTAGTGAGGTATGAATGTGTTGAGTGTGAGAGGATGGGTGAGGCACCCTGGTGCTTGGTGCCTTAGATAGTTTCGTTGGGTCATGCGATGACTTGAAAATTGTGATGACGGTGCCAAAGTTTGGATGCTTGCAAGAGGATCAAGACAATTTCATTCCAAGAGACAGATGGAGTCAACAAAGGAGTCGACCAAGAATTGTTGACAATCAATATGAATGGGTAGAATATAGACCAAGTGACTTGGGTGGTGTTCTCTCTCCTTTGGTATGGGACATTGGATGAGGAAGAACACGCCTTGGTGAATGGAAAGACAAATTGTAGCACGAAGAGATCACTTGACTTGTGTGTTTCTCTTTCTTTGGGAAGCATGGTTGAGGGTGAAGCCTGACCATTCCAAGGCATAGAGAGGAATAAACAACAACATGGTCAGGTGATGAGATAGTGAAGTAAAGGAAGTATGGACGTGCAGTTCTTGGGGCAGATTGACTAACTGTTCCATGCAGAGGACAATGGATTTGAGTTTCCACATATGAATTTTTTTTGGGGCGACTTCATAGTGCAGTAAGGTGAGGGGAAATCTTACCATGGTATGAGATCGTTGCATGGACAAACTGAATTGCAAAACGAAGTGACCAGTTTGTGCATGAGGGTGTGCAGACTCAAAGAGTCTGACGATTGGACTGGCCATTCAACTAGTTCACAAATTAGGTGAGAACAACAACATGACAAGGGGGTCGAGTATGTATGCACCAGTAGGTTCAAAGTGAAGCACTTAGACATTGTGGAGGATCTCCTTGATGAAGATCGAATGATGGCAACAATGAGGCAAGGATGGACACTTGCCTTAGTCTTTGGAGTTGGATGGAGTGACAAAGATACAGATAGAAAAGATTAAGTTCAAGCATGAGGAAGTACATTCTCATGAGTTGGGTGCGACGATTGGATTAACTACCCAATCATTCCAAGGCATGGGGGATAACATTGTGCGGAGACATGGCATAGATGGTTGAAGTATGGGTGAAGAAAAAAACTCATAGAAGTTCAACACTTTTTAAAAGTTTTGGTTGAGGTTGTAGTAATGGTTGAGTCAACAACAACAACAATGAAACAAAGAGTGATCATTGTAGTGGGATAATGGTAGCTTAGACATTGCAAATAGAGTTGGGAAGGAGACGTCTTTCCATTACTGCAGACAGTTTGGTTGTACACAACTTTGGGAAGAGGGCATTGTGGATGGCTGCAAAGCGTGTAGATGATTGTTGTGTAAGTTGGAAACTTGGGGTTTCCACTTTAACAAATTGTTTGGGTTTCCAGCTGGCACAAAACTTGGGGTTTCTAGAAAACTTAGTTGCAACGGAAGCACAAGCTAGGAAGAGACGTGGAGATCGCAGATTTTGTGGATGTTTCTAGGGATGAAAATGACTTGAGGTGGGGGAGGATGTAAGGCCTTGGAAGCTTTAGCTCAGACTTAGCTCATGCACACCCACTTTCACCACAATTCGAATTAGGTATGCAAGATGCTCAGTGCGAATGAGGAGACATGTGTCTTCATATAGGGGAGAGTTGGGTTCCTTGGGTGCACGACGTGCCAAGGGACAAATCCAAACAAGGCACCTTGCAATGTAATTCATACGATAAACGATTTGACGAAGAGTTGAGGGAAAGAGTTGGGTGTTCCATCAATGAAGGAAAATCGACTAAGGCATGGGAGGTGCATTTATGAGAGTCAACTCGACTCAACTAAGGGGTGTACGCACCCAAGAGGATGAGTCAATTCAACAGATGGAGTGCACCGACATGAGGGGCACACCAAGGTTGGGAGTGTCAATCCCAAGGGTCACGATAGTTGACGAGCGTATGGGTTCATTTTGGCGTCTGGGTCCGTGAAGGGGTGCGACGATTTGTTTGGGTGACTGGGTCTGCGAAGGGGTGCGACGATTTTTTTGGGTGCATGAAGGATTCATGAAGGGGCGCAACACCCCCAAAGGACACAACAATTTGCGATGGTGACCTTTGAAGAACCTATAAGAAAACAAGGGCGCAAAACCAAATAAGTCAAGTTTTAACAAGTTAAGGAGAGAAATAGCTCTGCGATTCTGAGGTAGACGAAGAGGGTGAGCTCTCTAAAGGATCCAAGTCACTCCACTTGGGAGGATTTGTGATACTTTGAGGTGGATTCATTGGATGGAGATGGGCAAGTTTCTCTCGGGTTGATTTTGGCTAATTCTGGAAATGCAGGTTTGTTGGAGGCATGTGTGAGGTAGAACCAAAATCGGTGAAGTTTGTGGAAACGAATAGGCAGAGTCTGCAGAAACAAAAAGACAACAAGTATGTGGTTGGAGGCACGTTTGAGGTGCACCGCAGGTGGATTCAGAGATGATTGTGATGGAGAGTCTTGGTGATGATCTGTGTATGAGTGTCTTGGTGAGGTGAGGTGAGTCGTTTGACTTTGTCCTGTTGTAAATTGAGCCGATAGTGATCATGTTGTAACTATTTCGAAATAATAAAGAATTAGCCATGTGTTAGGCATAGTTCGTGCCGCCCTCACTATATTGGTGTTTGTTTTTTGTTTGTTCCACAATTCTCTTGGTTTCTCATGAATGTATGCTTAAATATGACTAAGTTTTAAAGAAGTTAACAAATGTCTAAGTATACAAGAGTTGCACTAGAGTAGGAGTGTGACTCGTCGGTAGCCTAGAACGAAGTATGGGTATGCTCTAGGTGAAGATGTGTAGTCCGAATGAAGTAACCTTGGTGTTTCCAAGAAGCCAAGCGTGAAACGTAAGAGGTGCACGATCATAAGGCACATTGTGGGGACGTGACAACACCTATGTTGAAGACATTATATATTTGTGTAGCCCTGAGAGACATTAACAAATTTTGTAACCTTCCCATGGGAATATTGTAATATTTACCTATGAGTAATAAGAATACCGATACTTTGTCCCGTGGATGTTTCCATGGCATATTGTCAAGGTTTCACCATGTAAATATGTGTTTTGTTGAACGCTATTATGTTATCTTCTTTTATCTTTTTTGTTATTTCTTCGCAATCAATTTGTGTTGTAAATTACATTTTCTGTGGGCTCATGTTTCCAACAAGTGGTATCACAGTTTAAGTTAGGGGGCATGAGGAAAACACTATCCAGGAAGATCTAAGTTTTCAAGCCATAAGTCTATGCGTAAGTGGAATTGTTTTCATGGAAGAGAGTAACTAGGTTTTGTCTCACTTTGTGGCACTAAGCGAGTCTCTCTTCACTTGTTCTTTCCAATCTGGTGGATGTTGTAGAGAACAAAGGAAACTCGATCTAGTAGAGGCCGCAGATGATGAAGTCTTCCTAATATTATGGAGGCCATGGAAGATGAAGGTTCCCAATATAGTGGGGATGTGTGTGTAGATATGGGAGTTGTGCAATGACCCTCTGGCCAAGATAAGAAATGAAAGGGGTTTTTGTAGAAATTTCGATACAAATTAATGTATTCCTGTGATTCTCCCGATCTAACAATTTCCACTATTGTTAAATACATAATCGCTTCTACTATTATTCTTGCAGATTAAAATTAAACCACGATCACAACCATGAGCACAAAGTGAAATATCAATAACAAAACACAGAAGTTTTACCGGGAAAGCGTAAAGCTAAAAACCCCACTATCATATATTATGTATATCATGAATCATTAAACAATCTCATACAAAACTCTAATCCGAGATCTCTCAGTACAATACAATCGTCTCACACTGTCATACACAAATTAACAAATACATGTGCCAATTCCCGTGTCCATACAACTTGCCTCCTCTGCACAATCTCTGCAATTCAAATTCTCACAATGATCGAATCATGCACAAATTCCCTAGTTTGCACATGCTCATAAGCATATTCACTGCATGTGTGATTAAATCACAACTGATAGCCAAACTGCCCCTTTCACCTGTTATCTCAACTGGGTCTCCATTGGATCTGACATGCATGTAGTTAACCGTGGTGAATCTTCAGTTGCATGTGAGTTCACTGATTCACT
>SNQJ01S0015928.1:76048-110973 GCA_010110895.2 Picea sitchensis | reverse complement strand
TTGTATAATTCCTTGATCATATACATAGATTGACTGTTGAATAGATTGTGCTTTCTTCACTTTGGTTGGTTTGTGTTGTCTTGGTCTTGGCTGCACAAGAGAAATGGAGCGAAGCGGGAGCAACAAAGACCATAGGAAGCGATAATAAGGTATTCTCTTTGTTCTTGCCTCCTATTTAATTCAATGGTTAGAATCTAGAGAAAGAGTCATGTTCTGTCTTGCTTTGTTCTAGATCCAGGTGGATCTAGGGAGATCGGTTAGTGTCCGCACTTACAGATTTATCCAATAACACCATCCTTATTTTGTATCAACACAATTTGGATCTCGCTAGGAAATGAGCTTGGTTGAATGTGTTCCTTTCATATGAGCTCATGAATTTGATGCTTTATTTCCTCATTTTCTAGAAGGAAACGTCTGTATATTGGACCATTAGGTAAGGGAGCACTAGATATCAAATCAATGGGATTTTTGATCCGATAGTGCAGAGGCACCCCTACAGGTGAGGCGAACAAATACCTTGTGTTGAATCCATGGTGGTTGTGGTGACCTTTCATTCACCTTATGACTAAACCATGAAGAGGATAAACTTTGCAGTATGAGAGATTACCTTTTGACATTATTTTGTCAAGATCAATGAAACTGTAGTAGTGATAACTACCTCTAGAACCCTGTAGGATTGACCTCTCAAAGTAACAATGAGACTATGAGGCCAAGACTCATAAACAACATGATGTTTCCATATATAGGGTTGTCCTAAAAGAAAATCACAAAATTAGAGTGGGGTAACATCACACATTACATCATCTTTGAAGGACTTGATGTCATAGGACAAATGACATTGTTGGGTGACGCGAACGTCTCATCCCTATCTCAACCAAATAATGGTGTGTATGGTTGGAGGTGTGGCATTGTCGACAACTTCAATATCTTGATGACCTTGGCTAAGATCAAGTTTTTCTGGGTCTTTCTATCTACAATGAAATGTAGAGGGTTCCCCTTCATCCACATCTATGAATGGAAGAGGCACTCCCCCTCTTTAAGATCCTATGAATTTTCTGGTTGGATATTTGCAGTTGCAATGGTAGCATTGGGTTCTGCATCGATGATCCAATTTCCCTTATCCTTTTTTGAATAAAAGTCTGAGTTAGGGTCTAACTCTTTTTTTAAATCTCGGCCAACAATCATTGTTTTGAGAGGCATTCATCAGTGCTGTTCTAGGGGATTTTTTTGAACTCACACCACTTTCCAGTGTACTTCTTGGACTTCCCATTACTGTTCTTTGCTTACGTCTTGGATTAGTTGTCTTGAGGTTGGATATCCTTGATTTGTCCCTTTTTTTGTGAGTTAGGGATACCTTTACCATACTTATGTTGTAATATATTTGAAAACCTGAACTCTCGCTTATTCCAATCCTTAAATTTGTTCTCGATTTTGACAACATAACTATAATAGGCTCCTAGTGAGGAGATTTCCAAGAAATCCATCTCTTCTTATATGTACCTGTGTAGGCCACTACAATATTTCAAAACCAGGTGTTGTTTGGAGTCTCTAATACATATCTTTGAGGGAAAGGTATGGAAGATGTTGGTGTACGCTAGCATTCTTTGGCCTCTCTCTTGATGTAGATTCATCCATTTCATGTATTAGTCATCATAGTTTCTAGTAGGGTATAATTCCTCCTTGAGAGCATCAACAAAGGTTTCCTAAGTGGGTCCTTCCCTGAATGTTATAGAATCATCTTTGTTATGTCTCTCTCAGTGTATTTCCCATCAATTTTTGATGTGGGGAAGGGCTTTAAGGAGCGTGAAGGTGATTTTTTCAAGGTAAGAATATTTTGAACAGAGTAATAACTCTATAAAATATTTAACCATTTATCCAAAAAATTTGCATCTATCTGAACTTCAAACAAATGTATTTCAAATTTAACTTATACCTTGAAGGGTGTCTCCCCTCCAAAATGACTATTTGTTGAAGGTGCCTTGCCCGCCATCGGAAGTCGTTGAAGGATCTGGGTGAATTTGTTCATCACCTCACTCCTATGTTGCATGAAGGCTTCCTCGAGCAATATCTTGATATGATATCTTACTTCATCATCTCTCCTTCCCCTGCCATGAAACATCGTTTGATTTGGAGAGAGCGGTTGTCTCCCAATGAATCTAGCTTGAGATCAAACTCTTTATACCTCGACTTTGTCGAGGACATGTGCCGAGAAACAACAAGGAGAATATTTCTCTGATACCATTAACAAAAATTGTCTAGGGAACAAAATGAATCACACATAGGAATATAGTAGAGATAACAACAATACAGTGAAGACTCAAATTCTATTAATGAATAAAATAATGGAACATTGTAGTGACACAAAATAGCTAAAATATTGGCAATTGTTGGCACAAAAGTGTTCAAACCAGGGTCCTTCTTAGGTTACCAACAAAAGGTACCAAATTAGTCTAGAGCATTGGCATTTTCATCTTCGTGGGAGGGAAAAAGTCTCACCCGAAGCGCAACCGAGACATGAAAGGGAGGGAAGGGTAAGGAGAATACTTACACATACCTCTAAGGTATCAAAGCTCACTGTAATATTACACAAAATAGACTAAACCTGTAACAATACTGAGGAATTCCTAACTGGGAAATAAAGAAACAAATTTGCGTTTCCATTTATAAAGAAGCATTTAAGTACATCAAACATAAAGATAATAGAGAACAACATTCCATTCATGCATTAAGACTAAATACACAAGATGTAGATTCAAAATTTAGGCCTCTGATTATATTGATAATATCAAAATCTGATACAAGGTTTGTATGGTTCTCACCTAGATCTCCATATTCAAGTATGCTATAGTATTGGCCCATTACATCCATGACTCTCGTCACAACATCAATATTAACAACAATAATCGTAATAGCTCTGGACTAACATACTAAAAAACAATGACATTACGGCCCTTTCATTAACCTGTCACTAATTCATTAACATTTCACTATTAGCCTATCATTAGTCTATTACAATCACATCGGTCTCCTATATATAATACGATTTTGCTGGCTAAGAACTCGAGAGTTATTTCTTTTCTTGATCTTGTTGCAACTTCTTTCCTCAAAGCTAATGTTGTGTTTGTCCCTTTACTCGCTTTCTGTTTCTTTCTCTTGTCCGTTGTCCACCTTCTTAATAGCTTGCACAGCTTCCATTCTCCAAAATGAAGCTGCAATGTGTTTTGCGTAACTTATATTCAACAAAATGAAGGGCCCAACAGGATCTGACCACAATCCTTGACTCGCTCCGAGTCAAGTCTTCAACTTTTCTGTGGTATTTAGGTTGGTTTGTTGTTCTTTTTTTCCTTTTGGTTCTGAGTTTCTTTCACTTCTAGCTTCAGTTGTTTCTGCTTTGTCTTCTTCAAACGAATGGCCCAACTCAGGTACGAGTTTGAGGGATCTCTTCCCGACCTCTTGGAATTTATCCACTTTATCCTGCCACTTCCTGGAAAGAAGTGAAGCTTCAACAACAAATTGTTGGGTGGCATCTGTGATGCACTCTTTTGGATTTGACACAACTAAGGAGTTCCATTCTGAGTCAACAATGGCATCAAATGGATGCATATGTAACAAACTACAGGTCGAAACTCTCATATCTCTGTCTTAGCAACGATTTGGGCTTCATATATAGCATTCAACTCATTGTCCTCTTGCTGGATTTTGTCGAACTTCTCCCGTTGTTCTAGCGGATCCAGGGTTTTGGTTGCTTCTGCGTTGAGTGATTGGATCTTCATGCGAAATTAATCCAATGTGTGGTTGCGCCTTGAAATGATGCCCATCCAATCGCTTACTTCTCTGAAGATCTTTGTGCATTCGACAGTCCGTTTTTGCAAGGTTTCTCTTGCATTGTTCCCTTCCAAGACAATTTTCTCCATTTTCTCTCGGAGCTTCTTGGGTTGCAATTCAACTTATTTCTTGTTGTCTCATAGTTGTGCCTCAAGGATTTATACTGTTTCTACCAGTTTTGACCAAGAGACATGAATCAACTCGATCTTCTCCACAAGCTCGCTGGTTGTGCTGGACTCTAGCAACTGAGGAACTGTCTTCTTCACTGTCGTCAAAGTCTCTTAAAGTTTTTCTTTGACTTTTTCCACCTTTATTTCTGCCTGAACCTTAGAGTGTTTCTGCTTCATTCGTTGTTTTTGCGCAACGATTCCTTCCTATTTCTAGAATTCTACTTCTCTTTCCACCGTCTAGATCCTTTGCTACCGGGAGTTCCTTTAGCAGGTAGTTGTACTAGTTGAATACAACCTTGTTTTTGCAAAAATAAGCTACAGAAAGTGCATCTAAGGTGCATTCACCTTTGTAATAGGAACACTTAACCTTTCTTGCAATTATATAGCATGTTGTCCGAACTGTTTCTGGAATAATCGGGTGAATCCTTGATGTTCAACCACCTCTTTGTGTATGGAACTTCTCATACAAGCTAACCTCACCTTTCTTTTTCACATGCTTTCTCGGGCCTTGGAATCCTTTGGAGACATCCTCACCCTCAAGAGATAAGCTGGTGAGCTGGTGGATGTCGTCCGCATGAATCAGATACCTCCGATCGAGCCATAGACTTCTATCATGCACTCTACTAATCAAGAATTTCTCACAGCGTGCAACCTCGCTAGTGTTCCCGAAGACTGGTAAGTCTTTGAGGTTCATGATTTTGGAGTTGAACAGATGAATAAATTCAGGCTTGGGGAAAAATTGCATGTCTCCGATATCATCCGGAACCAAGTCCCATAACACATCAATGTTCATCTGTGGGAACAACACTTGGTATACCAAATCAAGGTCCAAGATATTTACTTGCTCTGTCTTTCCTTTGATATCCCCAAAGATCTCGATCCGAGGATCATACGGTTCGTCTGGGATTTCTTCTTTGGGAGATGAACTCCAATATCCTGTTTCTCTCAACATGGTAGCTCTAAAGTGTTGATTCACTGGGTAAATCAGGGTCGACTTTGTAACAGGAGAACGAAAATCTCTCGGGGTATGCACAATTGTAGAAAATTCAAAATCTGGCTAACAAAAAACAATGATGCTTTCTTGTGCATTGATGGGGTATTATAAATGGATAATTGGAAAGATATTATAAGCGCACGTAAAGACACTCATGATTAGGCCATAAACGTGGTTTTAGTCTTAGGTGTCTGACGAGACAGATAAAGGGGTAGGATCTATCAATTGATCTTGGATTTTAATGAACGGACTGACAGGGACATGGTCTAGCTGAGGTGTTTATCCTTTTAACAACTGAGAAGAACGATGGGGATATTGATGGAATCTGTACGTATCACGCCTTTATGGCTTAATGGAAAGTTTGGACAGGTTATGGTGGCTGTCATAAAGTGTATGATTGGACTGGGTACGTGTGGCACATGGGCTGTGATCAAGCTCATATTTTCCCTCCCTCCGACCACAATGGGGGTCCCCGTCATATTAAATGACTTAATTTAATATAATGGTGGCTCTTCCGATCCTATGCAGCCGAGTAAGCAATTCTCCGAAAAAGCAACGCTTAGACTGAAAAATGATATATGTTGTGGCACATTAAATGCACACTCTAATGTTTATTAACTGAATTAAATAAATTGCAGGAAATGAAAATATAACTACTGTACATGCTCCTTTGGACTGGAGAAACCTTGCTTTGGCTCAAGCATGAGAAATGTATGGTTTCAGGTGGGCGCCATTCAACCATCCTGGCCAAAGGATACCATCTAAATGCGTGATCCTGAGTGCACCAGAGTGTCGGATTTTCGCAACTATGATGGACCCAAACAATGCATGCCCAACTTGCTTGGATGTTTATGATATCAACTGTCATATAGGAGTACCTTATCCCCTTGCACGAATCTCTTGGACTTAATATGCCTATCATGCCAACATTTATGTCTGGCCTTCTCAATTGTCTGATGAAAATCCACTAAAAATATAGCTTCCTCAAGTTCTTGCAAGTATGCAATCCTCTGCGCAACTGATTCATCATATGTCATGTTTGTAGCTTGTGCTATATAAAGACTAGGGGTAATAAATTTTGCAGGTACAACAACTTCTTTTCCATAGAACAAATGAAATGGGGTGTACTTGTGTAACTTCTTCGTGGTATTCTTGTAAACCCACAAGACTACTGGAAATCTATCATCCCAATCTTCCCGGTTTGCGCAACATACTTTTGCGAGTCCTCTTTCTAGAATTTTGTTGAAGGCCTCTACCGTACCATCAACTTATGGATGGTAAGGGCTTCTCTTATGATGTTTTATAAGAAATTTAGTTGTTAACACTGCAATTGTATTGATGATAAAACGAGTACCTTGATCACTAGTTAGACTTATAGGACATCCAAACTGAGTGATAGCATTCTCGAAGATAAATATAACAGTTGTATCTGTAGAACAATCTTGGATTGCCTCTTCTTCATCCCATATTGTAACGTAATCAATTGCGGTAATTATCTGGCCTTGGAGTGTTTATCCGGGGGGTTGATCAGTCCAATAAAAGAAACATCCCACTTCTCAAATTCTTGAAGTGCTCTGACTAGCTGAAGGGGTAATTCATCTCTTCGTGACGACTTTCCTACTCTCTGGAAAGTTTCACAAGATCTAGCATATTCCTTAGCATATTTAAATAACGTGGCCCACCATAATCCATCTTGAAGTACCTTCTGTGCAGTGGCCTTACCTCCAACATGTCCTCCCGAAAATCCGTTGTGGCATTCCCACAGGATATCCCGCCTTTCATGGTTCAAGACACATCTTCTCAGGATGTTGTCGAGTCCCAATTTGTAAACTTTCCCGACAATTAATTGATAGTCTGCTATGCGAACCACCATATGTCGTTTCTGGGTTGCGAAATAAGTTTCTAGGAAAGTCCTTGTACTGAGGAAGACATCAATGTATTCAAGATACTATGGAATGGATTTAATTCAGAACAAGTCTGCATTCGAGAGTTGGTCATCTACTGCTCTACCACTTTCCCCTAAATCCAACCTGGAAAGGTGATTTGGACCTACATTGCATCTTCCTGGTTTGATAATTACTTCAAACGAAAATTATTGAAACAATAATAGCCATCTGCAAATTCTTTCTTCCAATATTGGTTTATTGACAAGGTACTTCAATCCAGAATGGTTACTGAGAAACTTGAAATGAGATCATAATAAGTAGTGTCTAAATTTTTTTAATGCATAAATATTATCCAAACCTCCCCTTTCAGTGGTTGTGTAATTGTGCTAAGTTTGCGATAGTTTTTTGCTGGAAAAGTAAATAGGGTGGTCCATATTCCCCTCCCTTGGTTGTGCTAAAATGGCTCCTAGGGAAATGCATGATGCATCCATATGTACATGGAATTCAATTTCCCAATTGGGAAATATCAAGATCGGTGCAGTGCTAAGTTTTTCTTTAAGAATATTGAATGCCTTATTGCACTCTGGTGTCCATCGAAACAATTTAGACTTCTTCAACAATTTCTCAAGGGGTGTTGTAATAGTTTCATATCTTTTGATAAATCTGTGGTAATATCCCATATGTCCCAGTGTGGAGTGAATTTTTTTGGCACTTGTAGGTGGCGTCATATTCAGAATGATCGCAACTTTTGCTGGGTCTACCAGGATTCCTTCTCTACATGCAATATGTCCTAACATATTTCCATGAGGTACACAAAAAATACACTTTCTTAGATTTAGAGATATCTTCATTTCACGACATCAATCAAACATTAACCGAAGTATCTCGAAATGATATTTTAATAGGCCATACACCATCCAATCATCCATATAGAATTCTACAAACTTGTGGATGAATTCTCGAAACGTTGCTATCACAATTCGAGAGAAAACTGCAGGGGCATTCTTCAAACCAAAGGGAATTACATTGTATGTGAATGATCCCCATTCAGTTATGAATGTAGTCTTCTTCTTGTCTTCCCACAACTTGATCTAATACCTTGTCACTGAAAGGTGTGGGAAATGGATCATGAAAACACGTAGAATTCAGACTCATGTAGTCCACATAGACCCGAATGTCTTTTGTACCTTTCTTACTCTGGATAACTATGGGGCTAATCCATTCTGCTTCTTCAATAGGGAAAATATGTCCTGCCACAAGCATTTTGTCCACCTCTTTCTTAAGTTTTTATGTTATTCTAGGGTTGAGGTGGTATGGTCTATGCTTCACAGGTCTTGAGTTGAGTTTCATCTCTATTTTCATTTCTCCCATGACTCCTTTTATGCCTTTTAGTTCCGAGAACATTTTCAGGAAAAAAGTCCTCATACCCCCATAACAGATTATGTACCTCGTTCATAGTTTTCTCATCCAAGTAGTCTCCTATACACAATATCTTAGGATTCTCTACGCTCCCTATATTGACTTTCCACAACTTCAGTGGGTGATTATAGGAGCTACAAGTGTGACTAGGTATGTTATCCATAATCTCTCTATTGCCTTCTGTTTCTTGAATGTCTAAGTTTCTAAGCTCTTTTAAATCGTTAGGGTTTTCTAAGTCTCTCTCCAATTTACAACACGATACAAATATCTTATCAATTTCAAGACTCAGACTAGACTGAAGCAAGTGAACATGGTCAACACATACTACTAGACTTTATCTCTTTTTACAAATGTCGATAAAAACCATTTCCCTGATTCTTTGAAGGAATATGTTGAGCTCAGGGTACTTACTTGTAAAGGAGAATCCTTGCAGAATTGTTCTTGTAAGGTATGCCTACAGTTCGTTTATTTTTTGGTATCCTCATGTACATACCAGGCCCTTGGAATAGGCCCCAACAAAGGGAAAAACACCTGGACCCATAGGTGAGAGGGTATCTCCGCAACTCTCCATTGTTTTAAGAAATGTTCAATATGCATCTGAGGGTCAGATTGTACGTCGAACAATTGCACATCTTGGAAATATATCTTCATTTATTCTTTCAGCCGATCCCTCCCTAGGAATAGAGTCGGTAGACATCAGATGGCTTGTCTTACGTCCTCCCACTCCATAATCAAGTCTTTATGAGTGGCCCACCATCTAGCGGGGGTATCCTGCAAGGCTAAGTCAAGAACATAGATCCTTTGTTCAGCCGCTATATTTCTTCCATGGTGGTGAGAAAACTATGTACCTCTAAGGTACCATCGTATGTAGGGGGTTCTCTGACTTTATTTCCAATCCATCTTATTCCTTTGACAGTTATGCATCACCTTAAAAATTGCTCATATGAACCTTGCTGCCAACTGTCAAACGCTACTTCTGAATCCTCATCAATAGACTGTATGCTTCTCCAACTTATTGCTCCGTCTGTAGTGGGATTTATATAATCTAGTCTCATACCGACTATGATGGAGTATAATTGGTCAAGGGTCTCTAACTCCATATTATGGTCCACTAGTTCAATATATCTAGGCCCTAGACAAGAATCTAAGGGTTGAACTACTTTTATCCCGTATGCTTCAAATGTCATGGTGTCTCTCTTTAGATCAATGATAGCATAGTTTTCATATTCCCAATCAATCCTGAGTAGAGTAGGGTAGGGATCCTTATCTCCCATGATTTCAATTACCTCAAAATAAATTGTGGTAACTCCTGCAACATCTATTTCCACATTTCCTAGCCTTCCTACTGGGAAGATGAAGTACTGATTTTCCATTCTCAACTGGATGGGAAAATATACTAACTGAGGTTTTCCCAAAGCTTCCCAGGTATTTTTGGGTAGGATGTTGACATCTAATCCCAAATCTAGCATGACACCTTTGATTTCGAAATCATCTAGCTGGGATTCTAACCAAAATTATTTTCCTTTTCACACCTTTCTTCTTTGTATTCTCTAGGTATTCTTCTCAGGGAGGTTAGTGATTACTATGGATTCTGGTATCACCTCATTCCCCAATTTTAAGTATAGGGTGTTGCACAACTTCTCAGTAAGTTGGTCATCCCTTAGGATATCAAAGAATAATTGAAACCAAGCATTGATTACACTTTGAGACTGCTCAGGGTGTCTTCTTGGAATTGCAGAATTCTTGGGTGCTGGTGGTGAGGTAGGGGCTTGCACAAGGTTAGGTTGAGAGGCGTCTCTAGGAGGATTCTCCATTACTTCTGGAGTGGGGATACTCTTAAATATTTATGTTGCATTTATGAAAAACAACTTTTGTTTCACAGTATCATACCTGTCATCTTTGGGAATAACTTTATGAATCTTCGAATGATTGTCTGCATTTGCCCTAGTATTTTCTCCTCTGTGGGTGATGATTTTAATATTTGGTAGTTATCCCTCTATTCTCCTTTTTAATTCTGAGCTTATGATATTATCTCCTCATTGATGAGACTGACCTTCCCACTTCACAATCAGTTCTGGGCAGCCTTCATTTGCATGCCCATTATTCCTATAGTGCAAGCACCATGGTCGTCTTGGGTGAGGGAAGTATCTAGACAAATGACCTTGTTTGTTGCAGTTGTAGCATCAGATCGACCCTCTGCCTCCATTTATCCCTCCTATGAATCCACCTCTAGCCCCACCTCCCTGGCCTCTTCTAGGTCCTTGAGGGGTTTCTTTTACCATGAATGTTGTCCAGTGTAATCTGTCAGGCAGTGCGTCTAGAGCTCTACATTGATTTGTGGCATGGGTCATAGATGCACAAAACTCACAGTGTATTTTATTGGGTGTAGTTGTGAATTTTTTCATAATAGGACAGTACCTCGGCTCATGTCTATGTGTCCAACAAATCTCACAATACTCCGTTGTATGGGAGGTTTGGGCGCTTGGGAAGGTATTATACAGCCCTGCTGTATGGAATGGTGGAGTTACAGATACTGGCGCAACTCCTCCCATGGGTCCTGAAGAAGGCCCCATCGGGTTGTGAAGAGGTCCCACTCCCCTTATGCATGGAAATTCATTTTCCATATGCCCTTCTATGTAGCATCCTGTACACCAAACCCGAGGTCATCCTAGTCTTTGTGTGGTTAATTCTTGAATATTTTTTGTTAGTGCTGATATTTGTCTCTGAAGTTGCAACAAATTTGCATCCACTGGAGGCCTGGTCATTCTCAGATTTCCTGGATAACCTGCCATGGCTTCAATCTTCATCAACTGTTCCAAGGAGTCTATTAACGTGGGTATACACTGTTGCGTTAAAGGAATTCTCATCAAAACCACTCCCTCTGGTGATCTTTGTGAATTGGATGCGCTAGACTCCCAATAACATCCTTAAATGTTTGGTTGTACTCCTAGGCAAATTCTCCTTCCCTTTGTTGAATCTCTCGCAACTTAGAGAGAGCTTGCTGCTCTGATTGAGGTAGTTTGAATTCGACGATGAACTTCAAACAAACTTGGCCAAGGGTGAACGCTTGTCCTTGCAGCCCAATTTCAATATCCTTCATATACCATTTGAGGGCATGGCCCCTCAAGGTAGTCTGAAACTTTACTAACTTATTTTCATCGAGAGTCCCTCTGAACCTACAGATGGCTTCACAAAAGAACCAATGTTTCTCTACATCTTCGTCCCCTTTACCCCAAAATTCTGTATCGAGTGATTGATCCTCACATATGTCCATCCATTGTGGGTGTCACTGTTCCTATTAGAATAAAACCTAACAATCCTGGTTTCGATACGCCCGTGGATCTCAATATTCTCCCATTGTTTACACTTACAGACTGATTCTGACTAACTGACTGTGAAGGAATAGAAATAACATAAGTAGGCAGTGTACAATTTACCATGGGTATAGAGGACACCTGGGGGATGGGTGATTCAGGGCTGGTTCCACTGACTTTTGGGCGTGTTGCTTTGATCTGGGGGGTCTCGTTCTATTCCTCTGGAGAAACCTTCTCTGAGTGGTTCTTGATGTTTCCTACTATCGAGGATGAATCTTCTTGATCTCCCGCAAGGTCCATACCTTCTTCATCCTCCCTTTCTTCTGCACATTCTTCTTCTCATCCACCCATATGGGGACTCCTTCCTCTCTGCACTTCTCTCTGCTGCAATCTTAGACTAACCAATCTTTCTTGTCTTCTCACCTTCCTCAACTCTTCCTTACTTCCTTGATCTATTCCTTTTGATTTGATTTCTTTCTGCAACACCTCAGACTGCTTCACTTCTTTATTTACTTTTCTATGCCACCAGTTCTCAATAATGGAGGCTTTCCTTAAGGCTCGCTTGTTTCTTGCGTTCGTTTCTTGATATTTCCCCATCTTTCCAAGAGCCCTTTTCCCGTCTCAGGTCATGATCATACCCCAAAATCACCCTACCCCAAGCGTAGGTGTTTAGGATTCTTTATTAGTTGAGGGAATAATTATCATCCCCTCCTCCATCAAGAATAATTTGAACCAAAGGGGAATTTACCTCAATAGTCTGTTGCGCGCACCTTTATTGAAAATTTCTTTCGCACGTGAAAACTATTGGTGATTTGCGGCTACAAATTCGATGATGTATCCCTCTAGAGTAGTGCGAACCCAGAAATCGACTGCTCACGTGATCTGGTGATCCAGCTGGTGAATTGTTGCGATATTCTTTGTATCCCAAGTACATGTCTTCTTGACGCAATCTTTGAATTCTGGAGCTTCTTGGAGCCTATCTATCCAATGGAATAGTTCTTCTAGAAATTTAACCCAGAATATCTCATACTGGTTGCTCAATATTTCTGAGTAAAAGAAAAAATCTCTTGTATTCCTCTCACTTTTACCTTGCAACTCTGCTTCCTTCCATATAAAGGCATCACAATTTCTCTCCCACTATTGTTGAATCTCAGATATATATATATATCCGTGGAAGAATTCTCCTCACAGGTTCCCTTTTAAAGCATAGGTCCCGATAACATAACCATTTTATTGGTGCAAAAGTGTTCAGACTAGGGTCCTTCTTAGGTTACCAACAAAAGGTACCAGAGTAGTCCAAAGCATTGGCATTTTAATCTTCCTAGGATGGAATAAGTCTCCCCCGAAGCACAACTGAGACATGAAAGAGAGGGAAGGGTAAGGAGAATACTTAGACAAACCTCTAATATATCAAGGCTCATTGTAAGAATAGACTAAACCTGTAATAGTCCTAAAGAATTCCTAACTGGGAAACAAAGAAACAAAGTTGTGTTTCCATTTATAAAGAAGCATTTAAGTAAATCAGACATAAAGATAATAGAGAACAACATTACATTCATGGATTAAGACTAAATACATAATATGTAGATTCAAAATTTAGGCCTCTGATTATATTGATAATACCAAAATCTGATACAAGGTCTATTTGGTTCTCATCCATATCTCCATATTCGTCTATGATATAGTATTGGCCCATTACATGCATGACTCTCATCACATCATCAATATTAACAACAATAACCGTAATAGCTCTGGACTAACATACTAGAAAACAATGACATTATAGCTCTTTCATTAACCTTTCACTCATTCATTAGCCTTTCACTATTAGCCTATCATTAGCCTATTACAATCACATTGATCTCCTATATATAATCCGGTTTTGCTAGTTAATAACTCAAGAGTTCTTTCTTTTCTTGACCTTGTTACAACTTCTTTCCTCAAAGATGATATTGCGCTGTCCCTTTACCCGCTTTATATTTCTTTCTTCTGTCCACTGTCCAACTTCTCAATATCTTGCGCAACTTCCATTCTCCAAAATGAAGCTGCAATGTGTTGTGCGCAACTTCTATTCAACAAAACAAAGGGCCCAACAATATCTTATCTCTAAAAAGAGAGAGATTTCAACAACATTCATTCGCAAAAGATAATACAAGAGGTCAAAAGAACAACCTTTTAACATAAATCACGAACCCTATAAATCCAAAACCCTAACTCTAGGAGGCAAAGCACCAAAAGGTGTTTTTGGGCCTCGAGGTAGTTAGTTTTTACATCAACTTCCCGAGTATGCAAATTTTTCATACAATCTTCGTTTGACGCACAAAGTAGCTCATTGGAAAGCTCTAACTAAGGACTCACATATTGTAGCATGGATTGGGTGTGTTATAAAAATACCCAATCCATGAAACTTCTCAGAAATAATCATTTAGGGTCTCAAAACGACGCTAGAAGTTTAGGACCTAGAAAATCATAAAAAATCATAACAAAATTGTTAAGATGGAGAACCATGTTGAGTCAATGGAAGAGGTGGGTGGCCATCGATATCCACCTAGGTCATGGTTACTCTCATACTTTTCATATTGTTCATATTATGTTTGTTGGTTATCTAGGAGAACTCTGGAAGTTGACTGTAACTAACACCATTTAGAGAAAACTATAGAGTGGAGATGAAAGAGAGATTTCTATAGGTGATCATAGAGGCTTGGAAAGTGAGGAAACTCCCACCCACTATAAATTTTATGATCTTTGAATATTTGAGAGACAAGATTTTTCTTAGCAAACAATTATTTGAAAGGATACATCAGATTGGGCTCATTTTGCACACACTGAAGAGCTATAAGGGAAGGTTACTTTAAGGGATTGTTGAGCATAGAAAGTGTAGGCCTTCCTTGTGTTGTGTGGGGCAGTGGAAGAGAGTTCCTTGGTTGTTGATTGATGAATGATATGCATGTAATGCTCTGTGGTGACTAGATTGGCTAAGTGTTATAGTAAATGGGTTGGGTTGAGAGAGAGAGAGAGAGAGAGAGAGAGAGAGATAGTTGTTTCAATCACCCCAGTGGCTCCATATCCTGGCTTGGGGGTGGTATCTGCAACAAATATATACAGTTGGGTGGAAAATTTCTCTTGCATAGATAGTTTCTTTGACCTTTTTTGGTTAAAATATAAGTGCTTTATTGTTATTTATGAATATGCAAAATTTATGTTTTTTCTCTGTTATGAAAATCATTGTATTATGCATTTTGTGTGTGATTATGTTTATTATTATTGTTTTATTTTAATATATTATTTATATTTGCAATATATTTATCTATCTCTGTATGTATCTATTTGGTCTTTAAGGATAAAAACCTTGTATATTAGGTGTTGGATGGATAAACTAACAAATCCATGTTAACTAATATTTCAAATCCAAATCTATCATAGTATTGAAAGGGATCTAAAAAAACTTAAAAAACAAACCTTGTTATGAAGATGAGTAACACTTCCAAAACACCTAGTGTTTCTCCATCTAAAAGTGAAAGAACAAACCACAAGTTTTATTAAATAGTATATGAAGAATTGTGTGTTGATTAATACAACTTGGGTTAATATTGGACAAGAATAAATATCTAATGTTGACAAGTGACATTGTCAAAGAGTGATACATGTCATAACATTAAGTGAAATCATGTGGTATAGGACCTTTTTCTATACATTGTTTAAATTTAGCTTGACAATATTTATCCTCTCTGTTTTGTCTATGTAGAGATTTGACTGAACGGAGGTGTACATACCCTACCCCCTATGGATTTAAACATGGAATCTATGAAGAAGGAACACATGTTCTTAACCATTAGGCCCACTCAAGTTGCACAATTTATACATGATAGAAGTAGATTTTATTCTTTCTAGATGTAATTAGGATTTTAACCTATACTTCCTTGATTGTTAAACTTAGAGGAGCTTGAACTGAATAAATTTATTACACATGAGGTTTCTTTTGCGAATATCAACAAGGCATTTGATTACATGATTAAAGGAGAGAGTTTGAGATCTGTGATTAAAGTGGCTGGTTAAACAAGGAGGATGTCATATGAGTTATATTGAGTTTAAGATAAGTTACATGTACACAGATATAATATATTAATTTTAATATATATGAATCTTGTGCTTAAGATCAGTGACAAGTATGCACACAATTATAATTATAATATATTATTTTGACTTAAGTAAAAGTATATTATATTTTGAGTTAGATATAATATAATATTTTAACTTTTATGAAAGTAGGTTGGAGTATGTCAATTTCTTATGTGATTTAAGTAGGATGTCAAGGTTTAATATGAGTGACATGTACACATATATAATATTTTAAGTTTTGTGAAGGGACGTTGAACTATGTCAAATTTATTTTTAGTTTAATAAACATTCCCAGTGTAATATCCCTAAGGCCGAACCCTATTGTAAATGTAAATACAAATGTACTTAAGCTGGTGAGTTGTTTTGATATCATTTTTGTATGCACATTTCATGGCATAGTGCATGCATGTATTGCATAGTAAAATGAGGAAGTGTGCACATTTTAGGATACTGCACACAACATCTGGAGTGCATGCGATGTTGAGGCCAACGAGCCTTTGTGTATATGATATGTTTTATAGGCTGGTGAGCCATTTATTATAAGCTAGGATGCTTATGTTTTGATTAGGCCAGAGAGCCTAGATGTTAAAGGCCAGTGCACCTGTTTTTGTACATGTCTCATATTTAATATAAAATACATCGTTGCGCGTAGACTGACCACGATAAAAGAGATGGGGGACTAAACTCCACTAGTTAGGGAAAGGGAGGGGCTAAGTTAAGGAAAGGGGATAAGCTAGGGAGCTTGAGCCAAAAAGGAATATTATATTAATATTTCTTAAATCATAAAGTATGGATAATTATTTTATCCTAAGTCCTAAAGTTGGGGACAAGTGGGCCAAAGTAGCTCCCAACATGACAAGTGTCAAGTTGGGGACATGCATACATATTGTGGGGAATTAGTTCCTTTTCAGAGGCCCCCATCATTCTTACGATCATCTTTTCCATGATTCCTTCCATCATTCAGCCATGATTCCATGACCATTTTTCATTCACGCAGTCAGTTATCCTCATACATTTATTTCACTGTATCTGAACCTATATCCATAGCCATTTTGTGTTGGTGTAGCTGGTTAGCTGGGGAGTGGGACTGAAGAAGTGGGTTGTCAGGCCCATGGGATATTGAAGAGGTAGGTTTTCAGGCCCGTGAACAATTCTCTGGGTGAGAGAATTGTTGGGAATTGACTTCTTGAAGGTGTTGAACTGCAACTACAGGGCTCTGAGACTTCCTGTCTGACCTGTTGCTGAAGCCCTGGAAGGGAAGTGGCGTAGTCGAGGGACTGTTGATCAGAGAAGGGGCACTCTTCCTTGGGTGGGACATGCATGTGGGGAATGAGAGACTGTAGGTTGTTAGTTTGAGTAGGAACCTATGATGGAGTCTTTCCTATTTTCCATGAGCCGTTAGCCTGGTTAGGAACCTTACCCGGGTGGAGTTTAGTCCCAGCTCGGGGGTGACCCACTGTTGAGAGTGATGAACAATGTGGTATAAGGTTGGGAGGTTCATGGAAGGTCTGCACATAGTTGGTGACATTCTTACCAAGATAAGTGTCAACTGTGTGATAAATTTACATGCTGCATTGTTATTTATGTGCATATTTTTATGGGTTATCATATGCGTGATTATAACTGTGTTTATTGTTATGGGTATTTCCTGTATATGATGCATGTATATGTTTACTGCTATTTCAATGTGAATCCATGCATTTATGAAATGTATTTGTTTGTTTATGTTTTACATGTAAAGCTTCCGCAAGTGCTCTGTGTGCATATGTTTTAACTGCATGCAGTTAGAAAATTGTATGTGGCATAGCTTAGTTTGGATGTTGAGTATGTTACAGTATGTTCCGCACAGAGAACATAACATATGTTTTCTCTAGCGTAGCGTGGCCCGACATGGATGGTCGGGGACGTTACAAAACGGTTTCGGAGCTAAGTAAAGCATCTGAGTAGTGGCATGGCCTGACCTGTTGGTGGCTGGGGATGTTACAAATTGGTATCAGAGCTTCAGTTTTCAACGCTGAGCCTGGATGGGCCGAGAAAGTTGAGTTGAAACAAAATGTCACAGAGGATTTATTTCGAAGTGGCCAAATTTCAGTTTGTAGAACGCCCATGGTAAAAATTAACAACAATTGGGTAGAAATGGGGAAAAGCCCCAATTTCTGTGGTTGAATTCATGAGAAAATGGAGAAATTCAGCCAAGTGATGAGATATTATTGATTTAATATATGTTCTAGCAAATTTGGACCTGGAATTGGTCGAATTTGAAGTTACAATGAATCCATGATAGTTGGAGCGAGTTTTATAATTAAAATTCCCAATTCCTGAATTGAGTTTGGGAAAAATTCGTTCCAGAAATGTCAACCCACAATGATCTGTTGTTACAGAGGTTGAGATGGTGTTATCGGGGTGAAATTGAACGAATTTCATAGTTGTTGAATGTCTATGGTGAATTGGGAAAAGCCCCAATTTCTGCAGCGGAATTCACGAGGAATCGATGCGCATAAAGGTGAATGTGCGCAGTTGGGCACACCAAAAATTCATGTGGCGTAGTGAAAAGCTCAAGATAGGTAAAATTCGGCACTGCGCGGCAAGGTATTGGCGTACTGATGCATCATTAAATTTTGGTGCTGTGCGGAAAAAAATGATAGCGTGCAGGTGCGCGCAATAAAAAATTTAGTATCGCGTGGAAAAAATACGGTGTCAGGGTACGCGCGGAAAAATATTGGTGTGCGTGTGCGTGCACTAAATTTAGTATTGCGCAGAGTGCACACACATAAGAAGGCGTGCACGGTGTACACACACATAATAATGGTGCGTAGGGTGTATGCAGTATTGGTAGAGTGCAGAGGAGTTTGGTTGGCGCGTATGCAATATGGGTATATGTTGTCACGTGACAGTTTAGTATGGTGCGTGCAGAGTATTGACGTGCGGTGGAGGCATACTAAACTTGGCATGGTGCAACACGTAGAGTGAATTGCACACGGAATACTACGCGCGGTAGATATTGGCGCACAACACAAAAGTGCGCGCAAGATATTGGCGGGACAAAGAAGTGATACACAGTGGTTTTAAAGTACGCGAAGCACGATTTACCCTGTGATGTTGCAGCACATGGTAAATACGGGTGCATAGATTAAAACTTGTGTGCGCGAAATTGTTTGAAGGGTGAAGAACAACAAAAAACCAACGAATTTCCGCGATGTTTTATATCGTTTGAACATCACCTTTTTGCAGCACGTTTTTGAGGGCCTTAAGATCATTTTTAGCAACTCAAGAACCACGAGAACAGAGTGTGCCTTAGCACACTCTGTCTTTGCAGCTTGAATAAAAGAGCTCGGATAGATATTTCTAATGGTGTAAACTATTCATCAAATGAAGATTTTATGAGAAAGATACAACAGAAACAGTGGAATATAATTATCCACCCAGAAAATTGATCAAGGCATTCAAATTTCCAGGAAATCAGAAGAAAGAATTCTGATATATATTAGTGAACCAGAATGGTTCATATTTTCATGAAATTGTTAAAACAGTTAGCCTGACAAGGCTTTGTTGGCTGCACATTTTGTAGAAATAACAACAACTAGATCGAGATAAACTTAGAGTCTAGAGTAATGGAAGAGGCACAAGAGAATTACAGCCATGAAGATGAAGTCAGAGGGATGGATTTCCATTTGAGCATTGAAGGAACAAACTCCAATGGGCATGGAGAAGAAAGGAATGAAAACATGAATATGGCAGAGACCATTAAAAATTTGCAGAAGGATGTCCAAATCCATAAGGCTAATAATGAAAGGCTTATTAGAGCCAAGGAGCAGCAGGATGACTTCAATATGAAGTTATTACAGAGCTTGAACATAATAGAAAAGAAATTGGATAAGGAGAGTGGCTTGAGAAAATCGGGAAGTCACAAGTCTCATGATGAGAAAAGAAAATCAAGAAGTGTTAGAAGACATAACCATCACTCCCCGAGGCATTCCAATAAGAGGAAACACAACAACTCAAGTCCATCCCCTGTCAGGAAGCATAAGAGTTATGGGGTGGACGAGCTACGAGGAGAAATGAACAAAATCGAACCTCCTACTTTTGATGGTGAGCACAAGAAGGATGAAGATGCAGAGACATGGCTGCTGAGCATGAGAAAGTATTTTCAATTGCATAATTATTCTTCTCATGTAGAGGGTAGAATTTCCATCTATCAACTCAAGGGAAAGGTATCCATGTGGTGGGATCAACTTGTGCAGGTGAAACACATTAAAGAGAAAGGTGTTACTTGGAGGCAATTCAAGAGGTATTTTGAGAAGAAATACTTGACTAAGAGATATTATGACAAGAAAATGAAAGAGTTCTTTGAAATCAAGCTTGGGAGCATGTCCATTAATGAATATGAGAGAAAGTTTTTAGAACTGTTGCAGTATGTCTCTTTCATCAAGGATGAGATAGTGAATATTCAAAGGTATTTGAGTGGATTGCCACCATTTATCAGTGACAAAAAACAGTATTATGATCCCAATACATTGGAGGAGACCATAAGGCGAGCTAAATGCCTATATGATCAACAAAAATCAAGGCCAACATTCCAAAAAGCTTGGGAAGACAAAAATAAATTAAAGGTGGATCATAGGAAGAAGGGATATAAGACACCATTCTTCAGAAACAATCCTCAGGGACAACAAACTCCTAAATAACCTAGAACGATTGACACAGGGAGTCAAAGGCCAAGGCAACCACCTATTCAATGTTGGGGTTGTAAAGGGGATCACATGTTCAGAGATTGTCCTCACAGAGGTGAAAAAGGGAGGACTGTTCACAACGTATAGCAAGATGAAACAGTGGAGGACATGGGCAGAAAGGTACCTAGGATCTATGTAGCCCTGGACAACAAGAAAACAGAGTATCAGTCACATATGATTGAAGTGGAAGGTATGATAAACAACCAAACCATTGCTATTTTAATTGATTCAGGAGCTAGTCATAGTTATATAGATCCTAAGATGGTGGAAAGTTTGCATTTGCCAAGAAGTAAGCATGGGAAATCTTGGTTGGTGCAGCTAGCTACAGGAGCCAGAAGAAAAGTTAATGAGATGGTTAAGTCATGTATTATGGACATGAATGGACTGAACACCAAGGCAGATTTGAACATCTTGCCTTTAGGTTCCTATGACTGTCTAATTGGGATGTATTGGTTGGACCAACATCATGCTCTCCTAGACTGTCATAACAAAGCATTTACTTGCTTGGATGAGGAAGGGAAACTAAGGAAAGTGCAGGGAATTCCCAGGGCAGTAACCATCAGAGAGATTTCAGCAGTACAACTGAAGAAATGTTACAGAAAAGGGTGTCAAATATTTGTAGCTCATATGGAGGAGACACCTAAAGATAAGGTGCAAAATTTGGAAGATTATGCAGTCCTGGAAGATTTTGAAGATGCGTTCAAGGAGGTACCAGGACTACCCCCAAGGAGGGACATTGATTTCTCTATAAATCTAATGCCTGGAGCAGCTCCAGTGTCAAAGATTCCTTACAAAATGAGTACACCAGAGTTGAAGGAGTTGCAAATGCAAATTGAAGAGCTTCTGAAGAAGGGGTATATATGCCCAAGTGTGTCACCTTGGGGTGCCCCAGTCTTGTTTGTGAATAAGAAATATGGAACATTAATATTGTGCATTGATTTCAGACAGTTGAATAAAGTGTCTGTGAAGAACAAGTATCCTCTGCCAAGGATTGATGATCTCTTCGATCAATTGAAGGATGAAAAAATCTTTTCAAAGATAGATCTCAGGTCAAGATACCATCAGGTAAGGATTAAAGAAGAAGATATCAACAAGGCCGCCTTCAGGACACGGTATGGTCATTATGAGTTCATAGTGGTGCCATTTGGGTTGTCAAATGCACCAACTGTCTTCATGTTCTTTATGAATGGTCTTTTCAGAGAATATTTAGACAAGTTTGTCATTGTCTTTTTGGATGACATTCTTGTATATTCTAAGTTAGAAGAAGAGCATGAGCATCATTTGAGGATGGTGTTGCAAGTATTAAGGGAGCATCAATTGTATGCCAAATTGAACAAGTGCTCATTTTATCAGAAGCAAATTCACTATTTGGGTCATATCATTTCAAAGGATGGGATAACAGTGGATCCTAAGAAGATAGAAGCCATTAGAGAATGGGTAGTGCCAAAGAATGTGATAGAGGTCAGATCATTCATGGGTCTTGTAGGCTATTACATAAGATTTATTGAAGGATTCTCAAAGATAGCACACCCAATCACTTTCTTGCAAAGAAAAGGTGTGAAGTTTCAGTGGACATTGGATTGTGAGAAGAGTTTCCAACACTTAAAACAGTTATTAACGAGTGCTCCAATACTAAGGATTGCAGACCTAAATGAAGACTTCATTATATGCACAGATGCATGTAAAGAAGGAATTGGTGGAGTCCTCACTCAAAAGGGGTTTGTCATATGTTATGAATCAAGGAAGTTGAAGGAGCATGAAAGAAACTATGCCACTCATGATTTGGAGTTAGCAGCCATAGTACATGCCTTGAGGAAATTGAGACACTACCTCATGGGGAAAAGGTTTGAGATGAGGACAGACCATAATGGTCTGAAATATTTGTTTGATCAACCAACTCTAAATGCTAGGCAAAGCAGATGGTTAGAATTTCTAAGCAAATATGACTTTGATATAAAGCATATCAAGGGGAAAGAGAAAAAAGTGGTTGATGCACTCAACAGAAGAGTGCATGAAATGCATGCTTCATCCATTATCATGTATCAATAAGAATTGAAACACAAAATTATAGAGACTCACCAAATCAGATTTACAATACAAGGATTTAGTGGCAAAACTACAGCAAGGTAATTTGCAGCAGAAAATTGAAGAATACAAGCTAGATAAGGATGAAATTCTCATGTACAGGGGCATAATTTATGTACCAAATTCCTAGGAGTTGAAAAATATGATATTGAGAGAAATGCATAATGTGCCTTATGTTGGGCACCCAGGATATCAGAAAAATATTCTAGCTGTCAAGAGCCAATATTATTGGCCAGGCATGAAGAAAGAGGTTGCTGATTTTATTGCCAGATGTTTGGAATGTCAAAAAGTAAAGGCTGAGCATAGACACCCAACTTTTTTTCTACAACCATATCCCATTCCTGAGTGGAAATGGGAAGTTGTAACCATGGATTTCATTACCAAACTGCCCAGAACAAACAAGAAACATGATTCTATCATGGTAGTGGTGGATAAGCTTACTAAAGCTGCCCATACTATTCCAGTTAAGCTCACTCACAAGGCAATGAACATTGCTGATGTTTATATAAGGGAGATTGATAGATTACATAGCATGTCCAAGACAATTGTGTCTGATAGAGATCCAAATTTTACCTCAAAATTTTGGAAGGGATTATTTAATGGATTTGGAACAAATTTGAATTTTAGTACAACTTATCATCTAGAAACAGATGGACAAATAGAGTGGGTGAATCGGGTGATTGAGGGTATGTGATGGATAAACCATCAAAATGGGAAGAGTACCTACACTTGGTAGAGTTTTCTTATAACAATGGGTACCAAACATCTCTAAAGATGAGCCCATTTGAGGCACTTTATGGCAGAAAGTGCAACACACCAGTAAGCTGGGATAACCCAACAGATAGAGCAGTGGTTGGGCCAGATTTGCTCAGGGAAATGGAAGAGCAAATGTTGAAAATAAAACAAAATTTAAAGGTTGCTCAAGACAGGCAGAAAAACTATGTTGATAAGGGAATAACTCACAGGGAATTTAAAGTGGGTGACCATGTATTCTTGAAAGTGAAAGCTGACAGAAGTTCCCTGAAGTTGGGAAATTGTTCAAAGTTGGCAGCTCGCTATTGTGGGTCATTTGAAATCCTAGAGAGGATTGGTCCAGTAGCTTATATGATTGCATTACCTGCATCTATGTATGTTCATAATGTATTCCATGTATCATTGCTAAAGAAATATATACCTGATACTAATCATATTATTGATTGGAATGTGATTCAGGTGGAGCAAGAAGGCGATTTTCAAGTGCATCTGGTGCGCATTCTGGACCGGAAAATCAAACAGCTCCAGAATCAAGCCATAGGGCTTGTAAATGTCCAATGGACCTAGTACGGTCCTGAGGACACTACTTGGGATCATGAGGATGCAATGCAGGTAGAATACCCACATCTTTTTGAGGATTTTTGAAATTTAGTTGTACATGGGTACATGATGCACCGAGGCCAGTGCATAAATAAGGGGAGGGGATTGTAATATCCCTAAGGCCGAACCCAATTGTAAATGTAAATACAAATGTACTTAAGATGGTGAGTTGTTTTGATATCATTTTTGTATGCACATTTCATGGCATAGTGCATGCATGTACTGCGCAGTAAAATGAGAAAGTGTGCACATTCCAGGATACCGCACACAACATATGGAGTGCGCGCGATGTTGAGGCCAGGGATCCTTTGTGTATATGATATATTTTATAGGCTGGTGAGCCAGTTATTATAAGCTAGGATGCTTATGTTTTGATTAGGCCGGAGAGCCTAGATGTTAAAGGCCAGTGCACCTATTTTTGCACATGTCTCATATTTAATATAAAATACATTGTTGCGCACAGACCGACCACGATAAAAGAGATGGGGGACTAAACTCCACTAGTTAGGGAAAGTGAGGGGCTAAGTCAAGGAAAGGGGCTAAGCTAGGGAGATTGAGCCAAAAAGGAATATTATATTAATATTTCTTAAATCATAAAGTATGGATAATTATTTTATCCTAAGTCCAAAAGTTGGGGACAAGTGAGCCAAAGTAGCTCCCAACATGACAAGTGTCAAGTTGGGGACATGCATACATATTGTGGGGACTTAGTTCATTTTCGGATGCCCCCATCATTCTTACAATCATCTTTTCCATGATTCCTTCCATCATTCAGCCATGATTCCATGACCATTTTTCATTCACGCAGTCAGTTATCCTCAAACATTCATTTCACTGTATCTGAACCTGTATCCATAGCCATTTTGTGTTGGTGTAGATGGTTAGATGGGGAGAGGGATTGAAGAAGCGGGTTGTCAGGCCCATGGGATATTGAAGAGGCAGGTTGTCAGTCCCGTGAGCAATTCTCTGGGTGAGAGAATTGTTGGGAATTGACTTCCTGAAGGTGTTGAACTGCAGCTACAGGGCTTTGAGACTTCCTGTTTGCCCTATTGCTGAAGCCCTGTAAGGGAAGTGGGGTAGCCGAGGGACTGTTGAGCAAAGAAGGGGCACACTTCCTTGGGTGGGACAAGCATGTGGGGAATGAGAGACTGTAGGATGTTAGTTTGAGTAGGCACCTATGATGGAGTCTTTCCTGTTTTCCATGAGCCATTATCTTGGTTAGGAACCCTTACTCGGGTGGATTTTCATCCCAACTTGGGGGTGACCCACTGTTGAGAGTGATGAACATTGTGGTCTAAGTCTGAGAGGTTCGTGGAAGGTCTGCACGCAGTTGGTGACTTTATTACCAAGATAAGTGTCAAATGTGTGATAAATTTACATGTTGCATTGTTATTTATGTGCATATTTTTATGGGTTCTCATATGTGCGATTATAACTATGTTTATTGTTATGGGTATTACCTGTATATGATGCATGTATATGTTTACTACTATTTCAATGTGAATCCATGCATTTACAAATGTATTTTTCTGTTTACGTTTTACATGTAAATCTTCCGCAAGTGTTCTGTGTGCATATGTTTTAATTGCATGTAGTTAGAAAATTATATGTGGCATAGCTCAGTTTGGATGTTGAGTATGTTACAGTATGTTCCGCACAGAGAACGGATGTGTTCTCTGGTGTAACGTGGCCTAGAATAGATGGTCAGGGACGTTACAAAACGGTTTTAGAGCTAAGTAAAGCGTCTGAGTAGTGGCATGGCTGAGCATGTTGGTGGCTGGGGATGTTACACCCATTTTCATAGGTGTCATGGACCCACAATGTGCCTAGATGGATCTTCCGACCATGAACCTATTGAGGATGTGCAACACCGCAACATTTCTCACTTGGATACTTTGAAACACCAAGGATACTTCATCCAGACTACACTTCTTCACCTAGAGCATACCCATACTCTGTTATAGGCTACTAGCGAGTCACACTCCTACTCTAGTGAAACTCTTGTATACTTGACAATTGTTAACAACTTTAACACTTAGTCATATATAATCATACATCCATGAGAAACCAAGAGAAAGATAGTGGAACAAATGAAATACATACGCATAAATAGTGTGGGTGGCACAAACCATGCTTAACACTCGACTAAGTCTTTGTTATTGCAAAACAATTACAATAAGATCACTACCGACTCGATTTACAATGTGGAAAAGTCACATGAATTGTCTCACCTCACCAAGACACTCATACAAAGATTCATCACCCAGACTCCTTGTTGCAATCGTCTCTGCAACCTCCAGCGGTTCACCTTAGATGTGCCCTCAAGCACATACTTATTGTCTCTTCGTTTCCGCAGACTTCATAGATTTTGGTTCTGCCTCACACATGCCTCCAACAAACCTACATTTCCAAACTTCCCCAAAATCATCCTAAAAGGAGTTCTCCCAACTCTATCCATCGAATCCACCTCAAGGCATCAAAATTCCTCCCATGTGGAGTGACTTGGATCCTTGAGATAGCTTCTCCCTCTTCATCTAAGCATGGCTCAAAACTGCAGAGCTCCTCTTGCTCTCTTTGAAGTTTCCTTCCTTGGTTGTGCACCCTTGTTCTCTTAAAGGGAATTCAAAGGTCACCATCATGAACCATCACGTCCTTTGGGGGTTTCACACTCCTTCATTAACCCATATGTCCAAATGAATTGTCACACCCTTTTGTAGACCTGGTCGCCCAAATGAATAGTCGTGTCACTTTGCAAAATTGGTCACCCAAACAAACCCATGCGCTCGTCAACCATTATGCCCCTTGGGACCAGAGCACCCAACCTTGGTGTGACCCTCATGATGATGTTCCCTAATCTATTGGTTGCTTCATACTTAGGCAATCCCCTTGGCGTATTCGCATGCCCAAGATGACCACTTGCCTAACTTGGGTGTTGGAGCAACCATAAGTTCCGTCTTCTTGAGGACTTGGGTGAGGGTCTTTGTGCCCACCTTTTTGAAGACCTTATATCCTCCCCCACGTCAAGTCACCTATGTCCCTAGAAACATCCAAAAAATCTGTGATATCCAAGTCTCCACCCGAACTCATGCCTCCATTGCAACTAAGTATGTTGGAAACCCCAAGTTTCATGCCAACCATAAACCCCAAATTATTCCAAAGTGGAAACCCCAAGTTTCCTTGCAAAGTGAAAACCCAAAGTTTTCCACAGAACAACCAAACTGTACTACACCCAACTCCACACAATATATTTTCTGAGTCAATCTAGTCACTTCACCCAACTCCAAGGATGAAATTCACCCAACTATGTTTCACTATCTCACTACAATTTTGTTGCCTTATCGTTGTTCAGTTCCACTAATATTGTCGCTTGATGCTACAATCAACTGCTTCCCACATCACTTCAAAGAAATTTCCAAGTGTTGAACTCATGTGATCTTTCTACTACACCCATACTTCAACCAACTTTTCCATGTCTCTGCACAATGATATCTCCCATGCCTTGGAATGATTGGGTAGCTAGTCCAACCATCATGTCCAACTCATGAGAATTCACTTCATCATGCTTGAACTTAGTATTTTTTGTTGCATCCCCGTTCCTCTATCCAACTCCAAATACTAAGGAAAGTGTTCATCCTTACCTCACTACTATTGCCATCGTCTGATCTTCGTCAACCATATCTCCCATAATGTCTAAGTGTCGCACTTTGAACCTACTGGCGCGTTCATACTCAACTTCCTTCCAAAATTCGGTCCATCCACACAACGATATTATATGAAGGAAAGGTCACCCCTCACCTTGCTGCACTATGGAGTCACCCCAAAGAAAAGTCATATGTGGAAACTTGACTCCACTGTCCACCTCATGGTACATTTATCCAATTTGCACCAAGAAATACACATCCATATTGATTTTTCCTCACTAATTCATCACATGTCCATGCTATCACATCTAGCTCTCTATGCCCTGGAATGGTTAGGATTCACCCTCAACCATGCTGCTCAAAGAAAGAGGCATGCTCACGCCCAAGTAATCTCTTCATTTTGCAATCAGTTGTCCACACAATCCTCCAAACAAAGGCAAGTCATCAACTCACCTCCTTTCATCAAGTCACCTCTCTGCAACCCAACATCTGCGATGAGTGTGGCTAATGTGCCTACACTCTTCAAACATCCCAATGAACTGTCCAAAGTGCTCTAAGTAGAATGAGTCACCTCAAAGAACTTTCATGCCTTAGGCACGTTTGCACCAATACTTCTTCCAACCCCAACCAATGACCCTCCCAGATATATGAGTCATTGCACAATCATATGCAAGTCACTAAGGTGCACTCTGCCTCATCCAATGTCCCATACCAAAGGAGAGCCTACACCACCCAATTCACTTGGTCTGCATTCTTCCCATTAAGGTTGACTACAAATAATTCTTGGTTGAATTCTTTGCTAACTCCATCCATTTCTTAGATTGGAACTACCTTTCACCTCCTAAAGGCATCCAAACTCTGGAATTGTCATCAAGATTGTCAAGTCATTGCATGACCCAACAAATTTGGTTAAGGAACTAAGCACCATGGCCCCTTATCCATCCTATAAAATGTGGCACATACATACTTCACTATCCACTTCACTGCAATAGCCTATTCAACACACCTCATCAAAGAGTTAGACAACTTCCTCAATCCACCTCCATGAATTTATCCAAATATTCCTAAGTCCACCATAGGACTCATCCAAGTAGGTCTCCCAAGCCCTCCGCACATTCTCCCAACCAAGGCCTCCCAAACTTCTACAAGACTTCTTCACCACTTGAGTCACCATCAAGTCTATCATTTCTCACCAAGGAAATGGATTGCACTTGAACCACCAAGTCATCCAACTTCCCTTCAAAGAACTCACTACAACACTTAGGAATGCAAGAGCCCAAAACCAACCATACCTTTCCAATGACATCCTTTGCTGCAACCATGGTTCAAGTTTGTTGTCTTGGACCTCCATTTTACCAAGCAACCGACCCTACTCATGAACTCCCCTTAATCACCATCTACAACTCCACAAACCTGCAAGACCTTCGCTGTAATACAAGGTTCATTCCATCCATCCACTTCAAAAATCCATTTAAGTCCCAAAATTTGCATGCAACCGGCCAAACTCATCTCCATACCTTGACTACTTCCACTCCAAGGCACCATGCATCCATCGCATGACTATCAAGTCATATTGGTGTTGAATCAACACTTAGAAAATATAAGAACTCAATTCAACCATACTTCTATCAACGACATCCTTCACTGCAACCATGTTCTGAGTCTGTTGTCTTGGACCTTCGCTTTCCCAAACAACCGATTCTCCGCATGAAATCTCCTCAATCACCATCCACAACTCTACAAGATTTCAAGATCTTCACTTCAATACAAGGTTGATTCCATCCATCCACTTCTGAAATCCATATAAGTCCCAAACTTTGCATGCAACCAACCAAACTCATCTCCAATGTCTTTCCATCTCCACACCTTGACTACTTCCACTCCAAGGCACCATGCATCCATCGCATGATTATAAAGTCATATTGGTGTTGAATGACTATTGTTACTTTGCAAATATTCACCTCATCCTAAGGTTGTGGTCAAACTTCTCATCCAACAACCCAACTCAAGTTAACTGCTATTCTCGGTGATACAAGACACAAAGACGTCAAGATGGAAATGTTCCCAATCAATGCCCACTACAGAGCTACTCTAGGTTACCCCAAGTCATCTAACACACCCAAGTGCTTCACCTTACTGCAACTCAAAATTGATCCCCTTCATGATCATCCTCTATGTTCGCTTCTGTGATCACTTTTTCAGTTAGATCTGCGACAATTTGTACAACAATCATGCGTTCAATTTCCTTGACCAAGTGCCCAGTTCACCCAACAAGATTTGCGCTTGGTCTCTCCAAGGTTTGCATAATAAGTACATCATTGAATTCCATCACACATCAAACTAATCCAGTCTGTCTCTATGATAAACTCTACAATAATTTCTACAATGAAATCTGTGATGTGTTATGCAATCACCCACCCTATCCAAGTGGTTCTTCCCACCACAAAATTTGCTCTTGGTTTAGATAGGGTGTGTGCCCAGACCAACCTTCCACCTCATCGTCAACTGAACCTATGTCGTAATTCTGATGAAAAGTATGCGATGAACCGGTTCACTCCATCAAATGGTTCACCAAGTCTATTAATGTTCCACCAAAATGACTTCACAACTGTGCCCTATCCACTGTCACCACTATAGTAGTAGAGTGTGCTTTAAGATTTCATACCATCTATTATGGCCCCATAATGTGCTTAGTTGGATCTTGCGATCATGCACCTGTTGAGTACGTGTGGCAATGCGATGTTTCTCACTTGGTTTCTTGGAAACACCAAGGATACTTCATCTAGACTACACTTCTTCACCTAGAGCATACCCATACTCCATTCTAGTATACCAATGAGTCACACTCCTACTCTAGTGCAACTCTTGTATAGTTAGACAATTATTAACAACTTTAATGCTTAGTCATATATAAGCATACATCCATGAGAAACCAAGAGAACAACAATGGAAGAAATGAAAGACATACACAAAAATAGTGCAGGTAGCATTAATTGTGCCTAACACCCGGCTAAGTATTTGTTATTGTGAAACGATTACAATAAGAGAACTATCGGCTCAGTTTACAACTTGGTAGAGTCACACGACTCACCTCACCTCATCAAGACACTCGTACACATATTCGTCACAGAGAATATCTATCACACTCTTCTCTGCAACCTCCTATAGTGCACCCCATACATTCCCTCAATTGTAGACTTGTTGTCTCTTTGTTTCCACAAACTTCACAGATTTTAGTTCTTCCTAACACATGCCTCCAACATACTTTCATTTCCAGAATTATCCAAAATTATCCCAAAAGGAGGTCGCCCAACTCTGTCCATCGAATCCAACTTAGGGCATCACAATTCCTACCACATGGAGATACTTGGATCCTTGAGGGAGCTCGCCCCTCTTCGTCTAATCCTGCTTCGGAACCAAAAATCTCCTCTTGCTCTCTTCCAAGTTTCCTTCCTTGGTTGTGTGCCCTTTTTATCTTATAGGGACCCCAAAGGTCACCATCATGAACCATTGCATCCTTTGGAGGTTTCACACCCCTTCGTGAACCCATGTGTCCAAATGAGTCGTCACTCCCTTTCACGTACCCTGTCTCCCAAACGAATCATCGTGGACCCAGTCGCCCAAATGAACCCATGCGCTCGTCAACCATTGTGCCCCTTGGGACCAACGCGCCCAACCTTTGTGTGCCCCAATATCTTGGTCGCTTCATTCTTAGGCAAGCCCCTTGGCACATTCACATGCCCAAGGTGCTCACTTTCCCAACTTGGGTGTCAGAGCAACCCTAAGTTCCATCTTCTTGAGGACTTGTGCAAGGGTCTCCACGCCTATCTAGCCGAAGACCTTACAATAGGGATGAGATGCAATATTATTCTTGAATATATTAAAATTAAATCATTTGTGGTTCTTTTTGTATGTTAAATGTATACGAATTTTAAATGTGGTTTTCATGCGATTGAGTTGCAATTTTAGTCTTGAATATTTTAAAAATGAGAGGATTTGTGGTTTTTTTGATATGTTTAATCTATATGAATTTTAAATGTGGAAAAAATATAATAAAGACTCTAGAATTTTCTCTAATTGTTATGATGAAATGTATATAAATTTTAAATTTGGAAAAATTCTACTAGCGATTGTTCCTGGTGTAAAATAATTTAAACAGAATGAAGGCAAGATTGTGTTTCATGTTAATATAGGAATTTGGGAGCGTTATTTTAGAAAAATCAATTATTCTTTTGAAATTAATATGATGATGATGATTAATGACACAATTTGTTTTATTAGGCTTTAAGAACGTAATGGGTTACTTGTATTTCTTTAGAATTTTATTTGTGTGCTCCAAAAGCATTAAGAGAAGTGTTCCAAGATAACCATAGTTTTGTTGAGTTAAAAGGTTAGGAAGCTTGGTAGTGTGACAAATATTTTGAAATTGAGATCTAATTTGGGTATATGTTGGAAATTCTAATAGAAATTACATTTCATATTCAACTCTCTTAGTCTCACAAAGATGGCAGATTATTTCATCCCACGACGTTTTGAGATCTGTCCAACACCTAGTTTCACTATGGAACTTGTGAAAATTTGTTTTTATTTTAGCAATGTTGATTTTCTTCTTTACATTTTAGTCAAAGCAGAGAAATATTTTTGATCTTATATATTATGGTTGATCACCTCCTTATAGTATCTTAATTATTTTTATCCTTTAATTCTTTATCGCACCACAATTTCTCCTTAAATTTATATGTAATAATATTTTTAATATTATCATTATTTTGCAGAATGATCTCTTTCTTTATTCCCTAATGATTTAGCCAATATTGTGCATCATTATTCCATCCTCGTTTGAGCCAAAGATGGCTTTGGTTGGAGTTTGAAGCAATTTTGGAAAGCCTCGTCTTCCATGTTGTTTAACTTGTTCTTATACATTAGGTACCTTGTCATAGCCATGATCTCAATGGGGGAAAGTCTCGCTTCTATGATGAGGATAGGAGAGGGTGTATTTCCTTTAATTTTGACATTATACATAACTTCACATTCATATAAAATAACATAAGTGATGAGAGTCTCAAAGAGGAATTTTTTCTTATTCCATATCCAAGGGTCCATTGGTTTACAATTGTTTTCAAGCCCATAATAATCTTTCCACCCTACATTTATCCTTTTCTCAATGCTATAGTTTTAGTTGAGCTTGTGATAAATATCAATTTCGAAATATTTTTATGGAAGCACTTCCTCCAAGTTGTTGTCATATACAAACGTATCGTAAGTGATCATTTTGGATATAATTATCATAACTTTCATTTTGTCAATGTTATTAGTCATACCTATACTGGAGGAGAAATCCTTGAGGATTCATAGTTGCTTGTTGAGATCATAGGAACTCCTTGACATAATAACAATATCATCAACATAAAGAAGAAAAAATATGACTGTACTAGTGAGAATTGGCCTAACACAACTTGCTTCTTCTAAACAATCTTCTAACTTGTCAGTCTATATGCTAAAAATGGTACAGAATAGGGGACAACTTTTCTTGACTCCTATATTACAGTGATTTTATTTTTGACTAGCACTAAAATTTCCTAAAATTGGTAGTAACATTCTCATACAACCTTACTGCAACAACCCTCAACTCGAAAGGAACTTTTAGTTCTTCCAAACTATTCCAAAGGTTAGTCTTGGACACTATGTCAAAATATTTTCTAAAAACAACAAAACAACAAAGGAGATTGGTTTTTATCATCGTGACACTTCTCCACAATGATCCTAAGTGTGAAAAGTGGTCCACATTTGAATGATAGCTCCTAAAATTGTCCCGGCCTTTAGCTCTTTTTTCCATGGTTTTTTAGCCATATGCTAGTCTTCTTTTCCAAAATAATTCCATACAACTTGGATAAAATGGGGCTAATTATGATGGTCCTATAATTAGAGGGATTTTTTTTATCCCCACTTTAAAAAATAGGTATAATGAGGTTTTGCATCTAGAGTTTAAGGAATCTTGTTTCATTGTTAAATTGAAGAGCTTATGTATGCAAAGGATGATGATAGGTCCTCCAATTTTTAATATTTTATCTTGGTATCCTTCAATGTACTTAGATTTCCCTTTTGTAAGTTGTTTAACTCCAAACTCTATGTTTTCTATAGAAAAAAAATCATCCTCTGTAGAAAGGTGGTGGAACAGTGGCCATGGGATTAGGGGATTCGTAAATATTTTTAAGGTAGGAATTCTAGTTCTTCAAGGGAATCATATTATTTTATTTAGTTTTATGAGTTAGAATTTTCCTCTAGAATTTCTTAGGATTTAGCTTAGATAGGTGCAAAAGATGTTTTTGTTTTTTATTTATATAGTACCATTTTTTCCTTTTAATTAGGTCTTTGTATGTATTTATCTTATCAAGTTTTAAGAACTCATTATAAACATTCGTAATGATTTTTCTATCAATTTTATAGTTGTTATCATATCAAGGGTTGGTTGTTACATTTTTTCTTTTTACATAACACCTTAATAGAGAACTTGTTATTGGAATTAGAAAGGGTTGTCGTAAAATTATAATAGAGATCTTCAATGTTGTCCTTATATGATAGGATATTTAATTCACTATTTAAATCCTTTAAGAAAAGATCAAATTTACTTTTTTCAAAAAACTGGGTGTCTTTGGTTATCATAATTTTCTTCAATGGGGATTTTATGCATGGAAAAGTTTAGAGTTAGGGTTAAATGTCTATGATCATAGTCGATTTCATGGTCCTTTAAAAGGTCAAAATTTACTATAGGAATATCCTATATCACATAATCCATTACACTACTTCCTAGCCCATGAATACAAGTCATCCAGTTGGATTTCAACAACTTCATTAGACCATTGCAAATTATTAGATCTTGATTAGCTTGGTACCAATCAAATTATAAGTTAGGTATTTAGAATTTCTTTTGTATCTGCTATATAAAACAAGGTCCCCATCTAGCCATAAACAATTAGGGTTGGAATAATTACTTAAAAGGATAGCTTGATTGGTTGTAGTTTTAGAATTAAAGTCTCCTAGAAGGAGGATATTACCATCATTTCGCACAAGGGAAATATCTTGTTATAAGCTATTATAGGGACAATTTTTATCTAGATCATTTTTCTTATAAAAGGTAGAATTAATAGGCGCAAAATAACATATTTCATTATAGATATTTTTAGCATTAATGTATAAAATTTCTGTCCAAATGTAATGATTGAGAGAGTCTATCATATGAAGCTGAATGTGATGAGAAATTCTATATTTTAGGTAACAAGCTATGCCTCCAATCCTTATGCTATAGGATTTCTTGGTCCATTTCGACTATAAGAAAAATCCTTCTATGTTATGGACCTTAGATTCTTCATGCTCCCAAGTTTCAACTAG